>CM077260.1:9267343-9292343 GCA_039654775.1 Spinibarbus caldwelli
TCAATGAGATGTTTTTTTAAAAGGACAAATGAACTATAATTTGTGATTTACTACCACCTGTCTTTGTGATCAGTTAAACACTTACTAAAATGCCCTTAAAACGTTGTAAAGCAGGTTGTGTCATAAAAAAATGTGTAGTTGTGCTTGTCTCAAATTCTGACATTCTGACAATGTGATGCACAAGCTCTGTGCATTGTAAACAATGACATATCTTCCAATGATTTAGGAGAGATTTAATTGGTCTTACATAAGAGATCATTTAGAAGAATAAACATTGAAACACTTGAAGATCTGATCCTTTAAAAGCATTAGTTTTGTTGTGGAAACTTTACTCACGTGTGGGATTATCAAATCCTCTTTAATGTACATTAGATGCTCCACTCCTGCTGACCTGAAGGACACAAAACAGACTTTGATATTACCTGATAGTTCAAAACTAAAAGCACTAAAACACGCATGTATAACATAAGAAGTCTTCATTGCTCAAAGAGTGTCTGGATTTTGTCTATAGAGTTTTCATTCAACACCAGTTACATGACACTAACAGCACACTTGAAAATTAAACGACATGCTTTCTGCATGCATTTGAAATTCAAGGAAACAAAATTAAAGCACACATTCAGTATTTACTCACTGTAAGTTACATTGCATTTTAACTGAAGCATGTCCCTCTTTAATGGATTTACACAAAGGCAATTAACACCTCCATAAATTTAAAATCAATAATATTGCGATTAGCCTGAATTTGTCTGGCATTTATTTGCGACATTTATCAACACAGAATCAAAGCCTAAATCATGAGCCTTCCTACACCATTCTGAAGTGTTTAAGCAATTTTACAAATATTTTAAGAAACTCTAAAATGGTCAACTCTAGCTGGACTAAAGGTCATTGCACAAATTCTCATCCGAAATTTTCGCTCTTTAAAAAATAAATACGATCTCACATTGTGTCAATCATGTTGCCTTCGAAGCTTTCGCCCGTCATAAAAAAATTCGGATCAGGTTCGATTTTCTGTTTTCGCATCCGTAACAAGCATTTTAATAGGAAAGGATGACAAATACGGAAAATAAAAAAAAACGCATTCTAAAATTTTGAACTCAGTGTGCAAAGACCTTAACTCTTGTGTATTAAAACTAATAAGGTGTTTTAATAAGCAGATGGAAATGAATGTGTTTACCTCAGCTCACTGAAGTCTTTTCTCAAAACTTCCAGGGCCCTTTGGAGAAACTGCTGAATTGTGTTTCCTTTTTTCATCTACAAAAAAACACACACAAATGTATATTAAATGTTAAAGGGGTCATATGACGTTGCTAAAAAGAACATTATTTTGTGTATTTGGTGTAATGCAATGTGTTTATGCGGTTTAAGGTACAAAAAACAAATTTTTTTCCACATACTGTACATTATTGTTGCTCCTCTATGCCCCGCCTTTTTGAAACATTCCGATTTTTTACAAAGCTCATCGTTTTGATTGGTCAGGTATCCAGTGCGTTGTGATTGGCCGAATACCTCAAGTATGAGATGGAAATGTTACGCCCTTTACCGTATTGTGATGCCGTGTCACGGCGCAACGACACAAAAATAATAAAACCCATTACAAACGAGGCATTTGTTGCATCCAGTGGGAACATAATTACTGATTATAATTACTTATACTGTCTTTTTACACGTTGCGTTACATCGTGCCGAGTAAACATTACCATGTCTGCATTTGTGATCGGAGAAACGACAAACAACAAGCACTACTCTACACAGCTCAAAACTCATGTTTGAATAGTCAGTAGCAAATTCTTTAAATATGAAAACATGCTTACAGGCGGCAGCAACAATACTACAGTGAGAATAAAAGTCCCGCCCTCTTTCTTTGCGTGTACGTTTGGCCGGTGTTTTGCAAATCTCCCCACACCGTGACGTAGACGTGGGGGTGTGTTTGAATGAGCCGTTTTAGGGGGTGTGGTCGAGTCTTAACTTTTATAAAGAATACCTCTTTGGTTTTGAGACTTTAGTCTTTGCAACTTCAGGGATCTTATCTATGCACAAACAGCTTGTAAAGGAAAACTTGAAATCGCATCATATGACCCCTTTAACAGCATTTTAACAATACAGAACATTCTTTAGAACGTTTGTCCAATTTGCACACGCAACAACAATGTAACACATTTTGGGTGTGGCATGTAGTTAGAACATTTGATAACCTGCATTTACCTTGACAGTTTTTCGATGCCCTGAGCCATCCCAGTAACTGAAAGTGATTTCAATTTCTTCACCTAAAAAGAGCCGAAGAACAGGTTTGTAGTATGCTGCTTTTGGCTGGTGGTTGCATGAGGATTTATGAGCTACATCATAACTAGACAAGTCAAAATTAAATTAGGAATAAGTCTACAGATTCAGTTGCACCCTTGGCCAAGTTCACTGATATCAAACGAAAGATAATATCCATAACAGCACTTTGTGATCTGCATATCTTACTTTTGATCTTCTCTTGTTTTCTTTCCCACTCCTGCCTGAGTTCCTCCCTTAAACGATTTTCTTCTTCCTGAAACACACATTTTATGCAGTTACACACACACAAAACATCTTATTCACAAGCTTTTTGGTACGTTTTCCCAAAATCAACTGTATTTTTTGATTGCTTATAACTACTAAATAAAAAGTGGGGGCTTTAAAACTAAAAACTCTTAAAATGTCTTTAACGAAAACAAATCCATTGACAGCATCTGTGGCATGATGTGATTACAAAATAAATTAATTCAAAATTTTTATTTTTGAGGCAGTTGATACACACATACATAGTGTGATCATAAGTGTCAAGAACATCAAATCGCTTTTTTTAAATATTCAGTGTGTGTTTAACTTCTGAAAACAATCCAAAGCTGTGGGTATAAGCTCTTTATTAGACTCACTGACATATTTATGACATACATAGGTCTTATACCCACTATACAAATGCAAACAAAAGCTTCATGACAAATTACAGGTAATCTGCCAGACCTAAGGATCTTGACATTCACCAAACCTCAGAGGAAACTGCCTGGAAATGAGCCAAAGAATGCAAACAAACAAAGCTATAATTCTTGTGGCAGTTAGCATTGGTACATGGCTTTGTGATAAAGCTCAGAATGATGTCTCAATGTGTGCTGACACCTGAGCAACGTCTCTGCAAAAATAGCATACTTTTATTTGATGTATAGCCTAGAGGAGGATCACGTTAAAACAACAGTTTTGTATAACTGCATTCAGATCCTTAAAAAGAGGTCTTTAGGACAATCACTCCACACTCTTTGACACGGAGAGCAAATGCAATTATTTCAGACAGTTTATTTTTTTGGCTTCTCTAATCGATTTGTTAAATATAAACTAGGTATACATGTGCTAACAGAGCCTCAAGAGCAGGATGTTTACCTCTCTGTCCCTGTCTGGCAGGAAACTGGTGTCCACATCTGGGTTCTTCCCTAGTTTTTTCTTCTTTACAGGTATGCCTGTTAAACACAAGGGTACAACATTAAAAAGTTATTAGTGTAAAAAATAAAAATATATAATAAAAAAGACATAAAATTACATCATATGTGTTGATTCTGCCTTGGAATAACTAATAAAAGCACTTTTACATATTGGCTGGACAACTTTAAAATACTGGTAAGGAATTAAGAATCATTAGCAGTGCTGAATATGCAGACCTTTTTGCAGTTTTTGTGCTGGTTTTAGAGTAAACGAAGCAGGATGCATTTAAACATGGTATGGGACTATGGACGTCTGCACTTATTGATAGCTTACTGAAACATTTATTAGAAAGTGTAACAGTTTTGCAGACAGCTGTTCCACTTCTGTGGAAAACTGCAAAGTAAAATGTCATACAAATCTCCTCCTCAGTTTCCTCTTCCTCCTCTTCTTCTTCTCCTTCTCCTTCATCTGGATTGAAGGATAAACTGGCAATCTTCCTTTTCTGCTCTTCCTTTCTTTTCTTCTCCTTCTGTTTCTCAAGCTTCCTACAAGAACAGACCAAACATGAAGCTTTAAGATCAAACCTTATACAGATTTTAAGGGAAAAAGAAACAAAAAAGCAGGATGCAGGCAGGATTTCATGCAAGAATATTATAATCTTAAAAGGCAGTTAAATTACTTAATCTGACCTGACATAAAATTTATCTGGGTCATAATTACTGTACTAGGCAGTGCGGCAAAATCAAACTGAGACATGGCTAAAGGAAAACACAGACAAGCTGACTGAACATAGAGAAATCTGTCAACAGCCCCTGACTTCACTACATTTTGTAGATTCCCACAGTGACAATATTGGAATAGTATAATAATAATAATTGAATGAGAGCTACTTCAAAAATATGGAATAAGGTACAGTCACCATTGAAATTCGCTCATCGTACTTCTGCTATATAATTATTTACTTGCTAAATTTGCCACAGGTTTTAAAAATGCTAAAACTATGAGCTTAACTTCATATATCAATTAATTAGCAAAGACCATTTTAGCAAAAAGCAAAGTTCAAAAGAATGAAAACAGCTTACAGCTGTAGCTCTTTTGACTGCTCTTTCTTGGCAAGCTGTTTCTCTCGTTCTTTGACCAGAGCTTCCTGCTTCGCTTTCATGTCATTCAGTGTCACCAGACCTGCAGAGAACAACAACATCCTTCACTCATACCGTGATTTAATATAAGGTTAATTTGTCTTTTTTCCCCTCAGTCATCTCAAGAACAAAAAGAGTCCCAATTTACAAGAATTCCCTCTAAATTAAGCTTATTGGCTCAAATTAAATAATTCCAAAGGAGGATGTGCATTATGACTAGGGTTGCCAAATTCAGATGGGAGATTTAATAAAATTAAAGCATTTTACAGTGTTATGACGACCTAATGATTATAAAATGACAGCCCTAGTCATAACAAGAATGTCTAACATTTTCTGATCAACTACAAGCAGCCTCACTAAAATAAAACCCACTACAGAAGCATGTCAGATCCGTAGTAAGTCAATGCATTTCTAATATTCACTTACCGACAGTGCTGGACTTGAGCTCTTGCTCCACAGCGTCATAATGAGCTGAGAACTTTTTATCAATGTTGGACTTCACCATATTGTCCTGGAATGGAAAAGGGGGGGTTATACATAAAGTATAAGCTTTTTAGATTGACTTGGGCTGCATATGAAGATTGTTTTAATGATACTTTTAATGAACAGCACTCAAATCATCAGCAATCATTACATAAAGCTTACAGATCTGTATGATTTAATGAATTATTATTTAAATATTTTAGTATATCATTTATTGCTATAATAAATTACTGTGTATAAACGAATGCATTTGTGAAAACATATGACTACAATTTTGCAAGTACAAGATTTTACTATAGTCTTTATTTATTTTTGAAGAAATTTGTGAATATTTATACTCAGTGTTGATGCATCTTCTGCATTCACTTTTTTAAAATGTGATTTTAAACAAGAATCCATAGTTATATTTACCATGGTAACGAGGAGCCAATCATGTTTTAACCTATATTACCTTAATTCATATACTAATGAAGTTATCATATAATTCTCACGTGACTTTATACTGTCTAGAACGGGCAAGAGAAATAACACTCATGTTATGGGTTAAACAGTTAAACCAACGGAATGTGGTCAGATCGGGTTGAATAGTCAGTGTGTTTATATGTTGTGGTTGTGTTTGTTATTCTGGCTCACTTGCCTCTGCTATCTTCTGTTTGAGCTGCTCGAGCTGTTCTCGCTCTCTTTCTCTCTTCTTTATGAGCTGCATCGCTCTCCCGGCTTCACTTGCCGCTCCTTTATACTGCGCCATTGCAGCTCTTTTACAAGATATTTAGAAAAGAAATAAAAACACTGAAAAAATGCGAAACAACTCCTGAGTTCAGTCAATAAACAAACGAGAAACTTCTCGACTGCAGCAGGCGGTTGTGGGTAATCACCGCAGTACTGCTTCCGGTTGATGCGCGAAAGAACTGCATTCCAAAGTAAAAGTCCTCCCAGTTGCTTGCTTAAAAAAATATTGCATCATAATGGTTTTATGATTATGGTATTTCAAATATATCTTCATTTTTTAATGCGCAAATCACTTAAAAATAGTAGATTTATTTATTTTACATAGAAAATCAGCATTAGGTATACAAAGACAAGAGGTATATTTCCTGAAATATAGTATGTTATTCATTTTATTGTTTTTTTAATTAAATTAAACTATTTAGTTATTAAATTAAGTTTTTAAAGTATTTTTCCTCAGATAAACTTCCAGAAATGCTACTCGTGATGAACATGAGGGGACTTTTACTGAACAAAGGCCCTTTGGTGGCGACTCTGAAATCGATTCGCATTCCTGGATTGAGTGAGGGGTGATTTGGATGGAGATGAAGGCGGTGGTGTTTTGTACCGGGCTTATGCTTCTATTTGCGTGGCTTTCTCCAAGCCAAGCCCTTTACTTCCATATCGGAGAGACGGAGAAGAAATGTTTTATTGAAGAAATACCCGACGAAACCATGGTGATCGGTATGTCCATTGTCAAATCGGCTCTCTGCGATCGGTTAGTTTTGTCGGCTAGTTGATTCATCCATCTGGTTCATTTACCAGTAGAGTAATTCACCGATTGTCTTATTTAAAACACTTAACATAAAGACAGCTGATGTAAAATCAGATTTAAGCATGGATGTGCTCATCTGAGTCCATCTGCCCAAATAAAGAAAGGCTTTAGTAGATCAGTATGATCGGGGATGTGGCAGGTGCTGCTTCTGTTCCTGAGATACAGGTGCAGCTTCTGTTCTTGAGATACAGGTGCAACCAGTTCCCTCCCGCCTGCATTTACAGAAACCAGAAATAACAGTTATGTTGACAGGAGACAATGCATGTGTATTATAATATACGTACTGTATACTGCAATAATAATCAGATTAATGTTATTCTAATAAATATGTTGTTTGTGCATTTTAAAGGAACAATTTACCACTCCAGTCCATAAATTAATGACTTGTGAAGTTAATTTTTTAGTTAATTAATTTTTTTACCTATTTCTTTAATGGCGCTGTTGCAAATGCTGGTAACATGGTGTTGAGCTTATTGGTGTCTTTTTTTTTTTTTAGGGAGATACAGAACACAGCTGTGGGACAAACAGACTGGCTCTTTTCTCCCATCCACCCCTGGTTTAGGCATGCATGTGGAAATCAAAGATCCTGATGCTAAGGTAGCCTTTCTGTGTTTGTAGTGTAACAGTTAATAGGGTTATCTTTGGCAATAATATATTCGGGTACCTATACACTTCTGTGAAGTAGTTATCACATTGTCTCTGTGTTTTTCAGATCATCCTGTCCCGTCAGTATGGCTCAGATGGCCGGTTCACCTTCACGTCCCATACACCAGGCGAGCATCAAATCTGCCTCCACTCCAACTCCACCAAGATGGCACTGTTTGCTGGGGGAAAACTGGTATGACTAAAAACCATGATAGTGCAGATAGATGTAGAGAACACGTTTCATAGTTGCAGTCCAAAACATTCATCATATATTTTTGAGTAATAAGCTGTGCAATATGTAGTCTCTATATTTAATCAATTACATCAGATAATATGTATATGTCAAATGCAGTGATATTTTAGTGTCATACATACACAATGGTAGCCAAAATTATTAGAACACTAGTATTTTCACCAGCTAAAAATGGTTTTAAGTCGGTTATTTCTATCTTTTGCTGTAGTGTGTCAGTAGGAAATATCAGTTCACATTTCCAAACATTCATTTTGCCATTTATTGTAATAATCCAGTGAGATTTTTGTTTTAAGTGTGGCCAAGTATGGTGACCCATACTCGGAATTTGTGCTCTGCATTTAACCCATCCAAGTGCACACACACAGTAGTGAACACACACTCACACACAGTAGTGAACACACACCCGTAGCAGTGGGCAGTCAATGCTGCGGCGTCCGGGGAGCAGTTGGGGTTCGGTGCCTTGCTCAAGGGTCTCACCTCAGTCGTGGTATTGAGGGTGGAGAGAGCGCTGGTTATTCACTCCACATCCACCGACAATCCCTGCCAGACCTGAGACTCGAACCCGCGACCTTCGGGTTACAAGTTTGACTCTCTATCCATTAGGCACACGACTTTGCACAAGGAGTCTGACAACAGTCAGTGCTTCACACAGAGATCTGATCTCATTATCATCCAGTCTGTCTAGAATGACATGAAGAACCAGAACAACCTGAGACAGACTAAATCCAAAAGAACTGAGAAATGTCTCCAAGATGCTTCAAGAAACCTTCCTGCAAAGCTACCTGAGAAACTATGTTCAAGTGCACCTAGGCCAAAAGCTGCTTTAAACGCAAAGGATGGTCACACCAAATGTTGATTTAATTTAATTAATAGAAGTTAATTGATAAAGAAAATTATTTATGACATTATTTTTGACAGCAACCTCATTTTACATCATTTTTACACAAGTGCCTAAAACTTTTAACAGTACTGTAGCTTTGCAGATAGGTTTCTTGAAGCGTCTGAGACGTTGCCAGTTCTTCTGGATTTAGTCTGTCTCAATTTGTTCTATTTCTTCATGTCATTCCATATATACAGTGTGTGTGTGTATATATATATATATATATATATTCTTTGTTTTTAGTATTTCATATTTTGAATTAGCTTTTATTGTTATATTTCAGGTTTTATTTAAATTTTAGTTTAAATTTTAGTAATTTTTTGCTTGTCATTTTTTTAAATATTTCTATTTAGTATTAATTTATTTTTAATTCAGTATTAGTTTTAGTAATTTTACTAAAACTGAAATAAAAATAAATCAGCTTAAACCTATTTTATTTCAGTTAATTGCTAAGGCAATATTTCTCTTTTTTCATCTAATATTTCTATTTTATTTTATTTCAGTTTTAGTTCAATGAAGGTTTGGTTAACAATCAAATATATTAATATGGCTCACTTTTTTTTTTTTCTTGAATTAAGTTTTTGAAATTACTTATCAGTATAATAATTTTATAGATGATAAAAAACAATGACAGTATCTAGTACAATATAATATAGTAGGCCTATAAGTGAACATAAACATGTGAAACCTTATATCATGCTGTCCTGCAGAGAGTCCACTTGGACATTCAGGTTGGTGAACACACCAACAACTACCCGGAGATCGCCGCCAAAGACAAACTGACCGAGCTGCAGCTGAGGGTCCGACAGCTCCTGGACCAGGTGGAACAGATCCAGAAAGAGCAGAACTACCAGCGGGTGAGTTTCAGCTGCAGAAACATGTTTTCGGTTACGGTACAGTGAGTTGGTGTTGGCTGACCCACCAACTTAAGCCATGTAAACTTAAATTTTCACAATTAATGAAAGCAGCTACCTGCTCAGGATATTTAACATTTTTGGCATCTGTCTCGTCAATATTAGTTATGTATCTAGTCGGGTTATTATAGTTAACTAAAACTTAGACTTGAAATAGAATATATTTGAAATAAAAGATAAAAATTCCCAAGGCCACTTTTCTTATTTTTATTTAGTTTAACTTGATGTACTAAAACGATTAAAACTACAACTGAAATAAAAATTAATATAAACTAAAAAACAGCAGAATTACTGAAACTTTAAATACTATTACAATGAAAACATTTTTGTTATTTAAAATAGAATAAAATAAAAACATTTTCATTTACTTGATGAACTGAAATAACTAAAACAGAAATAAAAGTTACTAAAAACAATAATATTTTTAAAAACAAAAACTAATAAAAATGGCAAAAACAGCAAAATTACTAACATAATAATGTGAGAATTAGTGCTGGGCAACGATTAATTGTGATTAATCGCATCCAAAATAAAGGTTTTTGTATAATATATATGTGTGTACTGTGTATATTTATTATGTGTATATAAATACACATGCATGTATATTTATTATGTTTATATAAATACACATACATGTATATATTTAAGAAAAATGTTTATATATTAAATATATTTATATATAATATAAATTAAATGAATATAAATATATACATGTAAATATTTTCAAAATATATACTGTATGTTTGTCTTATATATATATATATATATATATATATATATATATATATATATATATATATATATATATATATATATATATACACACACATATACATAATAAATATACACCGTACACACACATATATTATATAAACACAAACTTTTGGTTGCGATTAATCGTTGCCCAGCACTGGTGAAAATATAAAACTAGTTACAAATTAACTAATACACCTATTTCTGTTACTAAAATAACACTGCCATCTAGTTGTCAATGTTATATCATCCAGCATCTGAGAAGTATGAGAAGTATTGCGCTCACTGTGATTTTTTTATTTTTATTTTTTCCCACAGTACCGTGAGGAGCGTTTCCGTATGACGAGCGAGAGCACGAACCAGCGAGTTCTGTGGTGGTCTATCGCTCAGACCATCATCCTCATCATCACAGGAATCTGGCAAATGAGACATCTCAAGAGCTTCTTTGAGGCCAAAAAGCTGGTGTGAAGATCAGACAGAATTACAGAGACAATAACTCAAGTAACATTCATTGTCTTTATAGTTTAAGCATGGAAATACTCTATGCTTCATTTCAGTTTTTCTTTTTAAATTCAATTTGGTACAACTTTATCTTGAACAGATCAATTGAGACACAATGAGCTTAAACAGGCAGAATATTAACAACCCTTAATTCTGCTGTATGACTGATAACCCTTTATCATACATGTCTCGCATCTAGAACGTTGGTCATTTTACTAAAATGTGTGATAGGAAAATGTTATGCCTTTAAAGTGATGATCATTACGGGTGCATGGAAACTACTGTTGACTTCAAAGTTGTATTACTGATTAATTTTTAATGAATCAAGCCAGTTAATCATTTCAGCATTTCTCAACGTTTTTAATATGTATAAATTGAGGTATTTTGAAGATTTGTGGCTTTGTTCTCATATTCTGTCTGTCTCGGGCTCTCAAATAGGTTTGATGTTCATGATTTTGAGGGGAAATGATTCAAGCTAATTGAGTATAGCTTGCATAGTAGCTGTTTAGACCAAAAAAAATACATATTTTAAGAATTTCCTTAGTGGTTTACAAAATATGATTTTTGTTTTTGTTCTCAATGTTCTGTTTCATGCTTTATTTATTAACTGCATTGACCATATTTAAACATACAGGAATGTCTGTAATGAAAACTTTAGGTTTTCTGGGTTCTTCTTCAGTTTCAAGAATATATGTGGTTTATATGATCTTTGGAAAATTTTGTACTGCGTTCTTACAAGTACCGATTTATAAAAATGCTGGTTTGCATGATGCACAAATCCTCCATGTAATGTGACAATTTGAAGGTAATTTCTAGGTTAACACAGCTGTTTTCTCAAGTGTCATTCAAGCTTTGTAATAAACTGTTCATCAGTGTGCATGCAGATACCTAACTGTACACTTGGTATTCAGTCTTTACATTGTTTGACACATCATTCATAAACACTGTCTTAGTTTCTGTCTATTTTCATTGTTGTTTTTTAATTAAATGTTTTAAATTGACAAATGTTCTCTGTCTTCATGAATGAGCAGCATAATGTACTTAACTTACAGTAGAATAATAAAAATTCTCTTTTATATATAAATATACTTCCATTCAAAAATTTGGGGTCAGTAATAATTAAAAAAATATTGAAACAGATTAATACTTTTATTCACCAAGGATGGATTTAATTGATCAAAGTGACGAAGACATAGTTACATTTTTTTTTTGCACTGTTGTTTTAAACTTCCAATTCATGAGAAAAAAAAAAAAAAAAAAAAAAATTCTACAAATTAAGCGGCACAACTATTTTCAACATTGATAATAATAATGTTCCTTAAGCACGAAATCAGCATATTAGAATGATTTCTGCCTTGCCATTAGAGGAACCAATTACATTTTTAAAATGTATTAAAATAGAAAAGATTTTAAAATTGTAATATTACTGTATTCTTGTAATTTTTCACATTACTGTTCTTACTGTTTTTTTAACCAAATAAATGTAGCCTTGGTGAGCATAAGAGACCAATTACTTTGTATATCATTATATATCAATTAAAAAAATATGAAATACTAAAGTTGACCACTGCACTTATACATGCCACACAAACCATTTTATTTTCTATTGTTTTATTGCTCAACTCCCCTAAATCAATGAAATATTTATGTACAACTATCTATTGTAAAGATACAAGATGTTTTTGACACAGATTGAGAAGAAAAAAAAAGAAAAAAAAAAAAGAGTTAATTTCTGTTTTGGCTTTTCACAACCAACCACAAACAGTAAACCAATTAGTCTGACACAATACTGTATTAATCCAAAATTTCAAAACAAAAATATGAAGTGATTACCTCTAAACAAGCTTCGAAGTATCAGGATAATCTCTCTCTTGCATAGTAAAAGGCCTCAGACCCTCAGCTTTTCCAAAACGCCATAAAACGGTTCGTCTCTGCACTAATTTCATTGCATCTTCATTTCAATGTTCTGTACTGAACCCAATGTGAGTGTTGATCAGTGTTCAACACCAGTGTTTCGGGTGATATGAAATACTACATGAATTACATGACAACACCACACACACTCACACACATCAGTCCCGACATCTCACTGACACAGCTTTCACAGCAACAAGTGGATACTGAAGCAATACTATAAATGTGCTATTTATATCATTTACACTTATGATTTTGAACAATACACGGACACACTATAAAATAGACCTACACACTTCTAGGAACAAAAATGATATACCCTATTGTTTTAATTAGATGTTAAAATGGGTCACTAACATCTAATCTAATGGAAAAAACATTATACCTCACAACTACGATTGGCACAACGAAACTGAGCATGTGCTGACCCTGTATCTGTTAAAAATAATCGCAAAACCAAGCTTAAGGAATTTACAGAGGGCTGGAGGACACTTCTGGAGAGCTTTCGACAATAAAAACACCTTCAGGAAGTAAATTTAGTATTCGAGTTATTAAATCACACTTCATTCTAGTTCGTTTGCCACAGAAGACCAGGTCAGCAGCATTAGTTAAGACATATTAAAGGCCCTTGACTGGTGAATGGTGAGCCCAGTCATTGGGAAGAAGCCCAAGAGGTCCCACATTTAGTTCAGTAACCTTTTTTCCCCATTATTCATTGCTCTGTGACGGTGAGCCGGTCCATTTTTCTGGCTGCTTCCTCACAGACGACCTTTGGCTTTCTCTCCGGACTGGGGCTCGGGGTGTTGGGGTATTCTCGGGTGCCAAAAATAGTGCTGCCGACACGTATGTTTGTAGAGCCGACCTCAATCTAATTGGAAAAAGAATACAAATTGAACAAAATCGACTTTGCAATAAAATTAACATGGATAACAAGTACAACTGAAGAGTATTTTGAATGAAGCAACACTTACCGCATGTTCAAAGTCAGTAGACATGCCCATACTGAGCTCAACCTGCTCTACTGGGAACTTCAGACTTTCACAGACTTCCTCACGACGTTTCAACAGCATCTAGACACCAAATAAATTCATTTACATACTTGCATTTCACATGCTATGTTGTAACATTCTTTAAGCATGAAGTGAGCTTGAATAACAGTTTCTACATAATTATTATTAATCATAAGCAGCAAATTGTTTTCAATATTGATAAGAAATGTTTCTTGAACACCAAATTGTCATATTAGAATGGTTTCTAAGTCGGCGCCGATAGCCTCGTGGTTAGTGCGCCGACATACAGCGCAACTGTGCTCACGGCGAACCGAGTTCGATTGCCATCTCGAGGTCCTTTGCCGATCCCTCTCCCCTCTCTTCATCCAAAAGCTTTCCTGTCAGCTCTCCACTATCCTGTCTCAGTAAAGGCATAAAAAGCCCTTAAAATATAACTTTAATAAAAAAAAAAAAAAAAAAAGAATGGTTTCTAAAAGAACACGTGACACTGAAGACTGGAGTAATGATGCTAAAAATTCAGCTTTGCCGTCACAGAAATAAATATTATTTTAAAAACCAAAAATTAAATAAGTTAATATAAATGTGTCCTTGGTGAGCATAAGACACTTCAGAAACATAAAAAAAAAAATCTTTCTGACCCCAAATTTTGTAAATATCTTGAAATATTTCAGAGGCTTCAAATATGCATGGTCAGCTGATCTAACGCACCTGGAAATCAGGGTTAGGGCCTTCGCTGAGGTCGTAACCATAACGGCCAATCGTCATGAGCCCCGCGAAGTCAAGAGCAGGACACTGAGACACGATGTGTTTTACCATGTTTACAGTCTCATCGGGAGGCAGGCCATGTTTACCTGATGAAACACGTCCAAGAGAGATGATCATGCTGGGGTTTCAGAAAAACAGTCATTTGATACACTGAGAAAAGATTTCATAACGCTTAACTGTTTTTGTTAGACATGTGCCCACCGTGACATTCACATCCTGTCTGAAAGTGAATCAAACAACATCTGAACCTTCGATATGGGCTTTTGCAACAAAATTGCATAGCACATCTAAAACCTAGTATGATTCTCCCAACTGTGAATCTCTACAATTCACAAACATCTAATAAAATACAAAACATCGCAAGTGATTTCGTAACAATATAAGCATGCAAAGATCCAGCTGTAGTGCATAAGGACATTTCATTTGTGCAGTTCTATTAACTAATGTCTCATTAGGGGTTAAAATTGTTTTTTGCAACCACTGTTTGCTTTAATAATTTGTATGAAAGTAAGGTAAGTTGCTTACATTGTGGCATTGAAAAATAGGCTTGAGCAATGAAATTTGTAAGATTTGACACTCCAAAATCACATAAAATTCTTGTAAGATAGTTAACTACCGTATGTATATTTTTATGTTTACAGGAGATACACAATTATTCAGGTGCAGAACACTCACTATCCTCTCCGCTGGTGTTGATCTGAACCATAATCTTTAAACGCTGCGTGTTTGCAGCTCTCATTTTTTGCCACGAGCTGTTGACTTTTTCAGCCAGTTTCACAGAGTCGATCGTCTCTACCATATACAGCTTTGAGACACCTATGATTGAATTAAATGAATGTGGGTTAATTCAGAATAAAACAGAAATAATGAAGTCCTAAACTATTAATGTCTGACATAACTAGGTAGTCACTGTAACTTTAGACTGTGAATGATACTAGTATTTAAAAGTCAAGCTAAATGTAAAACTGCTTTGCTCACCCAGGAGTTTGTTGACATTATTCTTTTGCAGATGACCGATGAAATGCCATTTTATATCAGGACATGATGAGACAACCTACAAAGATGTTTAACATAAATCAAGACTTTTGATCACAAACAGCTAAACAAACACATTCGAATTTGTCTGACTTCATACCAGGGGATGGGAAGCTTTCTCAACAAGTTCATTTACCTGCGGAAAAAGGGGAAATTTAATATGAAATATGTGACCAAGCTTCAAAACACGCATACTTATTTACTCACATAATTCTCTCCAAAGTTTCGTTGTCCATGTTTGTAAGCCTCCACCACCATCTCTGGTGGTTTAGTCTTACTAACCGCAACCAGACGAGGGGCTATACATGGTAACGTCTGCAAGAGAAAAGTAAAATACTGTCACTAAGCTTATTGCTTAGTATTTAAGAGCCGTGTTGGAAACTTTTTCTTAATACAATATTTGCCCCACTATAATTGATTCTGGGGGCAATTTTTGCAATAGTATTATAAAATGTTAAAATATTTCATGTTAAATAGTCTTACTTAATATACAGTATATACAGATTATACAACATATACAGTGGTGGCCAAATGTAGTACTAGTATTTTCACCAGCTAAAATGGTTTTAAGTCGGTTATTTCTATCTTTTGCTGTAGTGTGTCAGTAGGATATGAGTTTACATTTCCAAACATTGATTTTGCCATTAACACACAGAGATCTGATCATCATCCAGTCTGTCTGGAATGACATGAAGAAACAGAACAACCTGAGTCGGACTAAATCCAGAAGTGGACTAAATCCAGAACTGTGAGAAACATCTCCAAGACGCTTCAAGAAACCTACCCGCAAAGCTACAATACTGTTAAAAGTTTTAGGCACTTGTGTAAAAATGCTGTAAAATGAGGATGCTGTCAAAAATAATGTCATAAATAGATTTTCTTTATCAATTAACTTCTATTAACTAAATTAAATTAAAATTTGGTGTGACCATCCTTTGCATTTAAAGCAGCTTTTTTTCCCTAGGTGCACTTGAACATAGTTTTTCAGGTAGCTTTGCAGGTAGGTTTCTAGAAGCATCTTGGAGACGTTGCCACAGTTCTTCTGGATTTAGTCTGTCTCAGTTTGTTCTGTTTCTTCATGTCATTCCAGAAAGACGGTTAAGACTAGGTCTCAGCTCCTAAATTATTTAAGAGAGCTGGAGAGGTCTCCTAACCTAGTTAGGAGTAACAAGGTATCAGCAAAGAGGAGGAGACAAACACTTTCAAACGAAGATATGACATATTGGAGTTATATGATGATATGGAGCATATAAAACGATACAAACTTGATTGTCAGTTACAAAAAAAAAAAAAAAGACTTTGATCTTGACAAAGTAAGAAATTTAATAACCTCTTCCACTCAAGTCAATGCAGAAATGAAATGAAAATGAAAGTAAATGAAATGAAAGTAGTAATTACATTTTAGTTAATTTTTTTAGGCTGAAAAATTGGAAAAATGCAGCAATGCACCGGTGATGACACTGTAAGCAGGGTCTTACATATTGTGGCCCCCACCAAACACAACAGTGGCCAAAAGTGATGTGTGGATTTTGTTTTATTTAAATTTTCTTTCTTTTTTTTGTCTTTTTTCTTTTTTTTTTTTTTTTTTTAAAATGACCCCACATTTCACTTAAACCATCGAAATACAAAGGAAAAAAAAAAAACACTGACCGGTGTTGCCAACTGCTTTCAATTGAAAGTAGCTAAAACTGGTCACTTAAAGTTGCTAGATGACCTCATAGAGGTGAGTTCACGGATCTATATTTATATTTATATAGATCAGTGAACTCGCCTTTATGACATCATGGGAGAGTAGATAAGGTTTGTCCAAGAAATTGATTTTGTTGCTAGGCTTTTGAAAAAAAGTCTCTAAGGGGATGAGGAAGTCACTAAATCTAGTGACAAAATCACTAAATTGGCAACACTGGCACATTGACTACAACATAAGTTTCTAACATTTCATTGGTCCTCTTGTTTTTGCATGTGTTCATAATTTCTTTGTATGACAGCATGGCCAGAAATTATGACCGCACAATTTGGCATGTTTCATTGCATTATTATCACAAATAAAACAATCGACTCCAAGCAATTAAGCAATTACAGGTGCATATCAATAAATTAGAATGTCGTGGAAAAGTTCATTTATTTCAGTAATTTAACTCAAATTGTGAAACTCGTATTAAATAAATTCAGTGCACACAGACTGAAGTAGTTTAAGTCTTTGGTTCTTTTAATTGTGATGATTTTGGCTCACATTTAACAAAAACCCACCAATTCATTATCTCAACAAATTAGAATACTTCATAAGACCAATAAAAAAAAAACATTTTTAGTGAATTGTTGGCCTTCTAGAAAGTATGTTCATTTACTGTATATGTACTCAATACTTGGTAGGGGCTCCTTTTGCTTTAATTACTGCCTCAATTCGGCGTGGCATGGAGGTGATCAGTTTGTGGCGCTGCTGAGGTGGTATGGAAGCCCAGGTTTCTTTGACAGTGGCCTTCAGCTCATCTGCATTTTTTGGTCTCGTTTCTCATTTTCCTCTTGACAATACCCCATAGATTCTCTATGGGGTTCAGGTCTGGTGAGTTTGTTGGCCAGTCAAGCACACCAACATCATGGTCATTTAACCAACTTTTGGTGCTTTTGGCAGTGTGGGCAGGTGCCAAATCCTGCTGGAAAATGAAATCAGCATCTTTAAAAAGCTGGTCAGCAGAAGGAAGCATGAAGTGCTCCAAAATTTCTTGGTAAACGGGTGCAGTGACTTTGGTTTTCAAAAAACACAATGGACCAACACCAGCAGATGACATTGCACCCCAAATCATCACAGACTGTGGAAACTTAACACTAGACTTCAAGCAACTTGGGCTATGAGCTTCTCCACCCTTCCTCCAGACTCTAGGACCTTGGTTTCCAAATGAAATACAAAACTTGCTCTCATCTGAAAAGAGGACTTTGGACCACTGGGCAACAGTCCAGTTCTTCTTCTCCTTAGCCCAGGTAAGACGCCTCTGACGTTGTCTGTGGTTCAGGAGTGGCTTAACAAGAGGAATACGACAACTGTAGCCAAATTCCTTGACACGTCTGTGTGTGGTGGCTCTTGATGCCTTGACCCCAGCCTCAGTCCATTCCTTGTGAAGTTCACCCAAATTCTTGAATCGATTTTGCTTGACAATCCTCATAAGGCTGCGCTTCTCTCAGTTGGTTGTGCATCTTTTTCTTCCACACTTTTTCCTTCCACTCAACTTTCTGTTAACATGCTTGGATACAGCACTCTGTGAACAGCCAGCTTCTTTGGCAATAAATGTTTGTGGCTTACCCTCCTTGTGAAGGGTGTCAATGATTGTCTTCTGGACAACTGTCAGATCAGCAGTCTTCCCCATGATTGTGTAGCCTAGTGAACCAAACTGAGAGACCATTTTGAAGGCTCAGGAAACCTTTGCAGGTGTTTTGAGTTGATTAGCTGATTGGCATGTCACCATATTCTAATTTGTTGGTGGGTTTTTGTTAAATGTGAGCCAAAATCATCACAATTAAAAGAACCAAAGACTTAAACTACTTCAGTCTGTGTGCACCGAATTTATTTAATATAAATGAATGAACTTTTCCACGACATTCTAATTTATTGAGATGCACCTGCATGCTTACACAATCTTGCAGTTTTTTTGTTTTTAAATTAAGGGTGAAGATATCAAATTTCCTAGGCCGGACAGCACTTTGGCCACTACTATATGGCTGTTTATTGACCTTCCAACTGACCGCCAAACCATTTTGCAAAAAGAAGCCACTTTTATGAGGATTGTGGGCTTTCCTGGAGTTGTTGGAGCCATTGATGGAACTCATGTTCACATCATTGCTCCAACTGTAAACGACATACCAATAGAAAAGAAGCATCAGTAATAATTTGTGATAATTTCGCACAATGCAAAGCATTCAAAAAAAAAAACATGTAAATATTAAAATATTTCAGTGTCTTAATTAAATGATTTTATTGTAGTTACATTAAATGATTGGTGTTGTGCTGCTGTGACTTTACATGAGAAGGCTCACTATTGGCTGATTCAGAGGTCGAGGTCAGCCATTTTGTGTTGACATCATTGTAGTCCTTAGTTCACAACACTTAAGCGTCACCTCAGTCAACACTTAATCAGTCTTAGACTTTATTGAAAGTTGCTTTTAGCTTCTTTATAAAAGTCTCCTACTCTTAGAAAAGTCCTACTTTTTACTAAGAATTTTTTGACACTTAAGTCAAAGCTTAAGACTAGGGGTGTAACGATTCACTCGTTTCCTCGATGCATCGATTACAAACCCTGACGATGCATATGCATCGATCTTGTAACATGGATTTTTGAATCGTGAATCGTCGATTTCGGACAGTAATCGATTTGAAACGCTAAGAATCGAATGAATTGCGATTTCTATAGCGATTCCATGCTTTCAAAATATATACACAATAAATTACTACAAGCACGAATTAATGGAGACCTTGAACAGCGTTCGTGCCTCACATCTCTCCTTCACGCGCTCCACTATATTCACTGTCTGTCACAGGATTGCGCTCGCGCCCCGTTCGTCCCACGGACACATTTTTTGAGCAGCTGATGTGTGATCTCTCCTTAGTACTCGTGGCCAGTACTGCTAAAGTGAAGTAGTTTAGTTTTCTGTAGTTTTTCAATGGCTCTCGGTCATAACGTCGACATTACCTGAGCAGTCGAAGGTTGCGCATTTATTGCATGGACGGAGCAAAGATGTAAGTGTCTAAAGCATACGCACAGTTCTATTGAATGATTAATTTGTTTTCACAATGTCGTTGAACCGAATGTATAAAGAAAACTGTTAAAATAACCACAGCATTAACAACAACCTTGAAATAAGAGCGCAAGGTTTATCTGTTAATCAGATACACAAGTAACATTAGTTGCTATAAGAAACAGACATCGGGCGGTTTTTCTTTCAGAATCATCATTCACCGATGGAGAGGAAAAGTTAAATACCATAGCATTTTATTTTATGAAAATGAGATAAAGAATTTTTTGCACTGAAATATAAGTGATCTTGGCTTGTAGAACTTAAGACGTGCCAGGAAATGCCTAATATGGACAAAGGCAGCTGCAGCTAAGCTGAATAAAATGAACTGGTGAAACATTAAGACAACAAACACAATAAATAAATAAAATTCATGAATAATGCAGTGCTAATTGACATATCATTTATTACAGTACAGAAACAAAGTTTTCTACCTTATTCTGTGCAGGAAATTGAAATAATTGTTTGTAGTATATAAAACAATCATGAAATTGCCATTAGGAAAAAAAAAAATAGATTACAAGTGATTTATTATTGTCCAGCAGTGTATTTGATTTATTTATAGCAAATTCAAAGTAAGAGATAAGAAAATAATTTCTTGTAAAAAAATAACAATAAATAAAAATACATACATAAAATTGTATTTGACATTTCTGTCACTTCTGAAATTATGGCTACACACCTGGTGTGACAAAATGTTAACCTATACATAATACTTTTAAATCTCTTTTTTTAAAATCTTGGCGTACATAAATTTCTACATATGCCATGTCACACCATAGCATCATTTAACTAGCATCTAACAATGGACAAAAGTGTTTTTTTTCTCTAATCTATGGTTCTCTAACCATAAAGGTTGTTGTGTAATTTGCCCTCTGACTAAGCATTTAAAGAATTTAGGGGAAGCATGTACATAATCCTGTGAATACACTGAAAGAATTCAGAGTCGAATCGTTAATCGAATCGAATTTAATTGTGAATTGAATCGAATTGAGTTTGCAAAAATCGTTCTTGAATCGAATCGAAAACCTATGAATCGTGAATCGAATCGATTCGCTGTCTAACGTTACCCAAAGATTCACAGCCCTACTTAAGACTATTCTTAAGAGCATTTCTGAGAAGTTTTATACATACGGGCCCAGATCTCTGTGTGGAGTACTGGCTGTTATAAGACAAAAATCTCACTGGATTATTACAATTAATGGTATAGTAAAAGATAAAAAATAACTGACTTAAACCCATTTTTTAGCTGGTGGATAATACTAGTGTTCTAATAATTTTGGCCAGCACTGTACACACAATAACAGATCAGCGATTAAACTTTCAGAATCGCTCTTCGTATGATTTACTTTAATCACCAACTTAACTTAAAATCTTCATGTGGCAGTGTATTTACTCCTTGTGTACACAGTGAAATGTAAGGGCTTTCAGAGTCTGAAGTGCATGTAATAGGCGCTTGTCATGCAGATTTCATTTGCTGGAGCGTGACTGCTGAGAATCAGATATTTCACGCACCATGCATTCATTCACACAGCGTCCTTCTCCTTGAGTAGAAGTTGCACGCTATTCAAATTTAATACCGTCATTCTGAATACCTTTCAACACTTTTATGAATCTATTACATCACAAAAAAATAGTTATTATTAACTAGCTGTCACTCATGCCTTGTTACTACATGAAGCTCGCGCGGGTAAAGGTTGAATAGATTACATAACCCTGCCATAACAACACGGCGAGCACGAGCGGATAGTTTGGCTTTTAGCGTATTCTAAAAGCACATTGTTGTTTCGTATCTTATCAAAAATAAAGCGATGAAAACTGACCTTCGGTCGCCGGGAAACCGCTTGATTCACCCGGTCCACCACCGCCTGCACTTTCTTCCCAACCTCCTCCGACATCACTACTCTCCACATCTCCTCAGCGCGCGTGCAGAGATTAGCCGCGTGACGTCACGGGCAAATCCGGTCAACTTTCCGACAAAATAAAAGTCTCGCCTCATTTAAAGAAGATTGATTGCAGCTTACCTACGCTTAGTAAATAAAAAGCCATTACAAGACACAGGACTGGAAAATAAAGTATACTGGCAGCATTTAAAAAATAAATAACCTAACATTTTTCTAATTTTTTTGTAGACCATTTTATACAGCATTTATTTTCTTGGACCAAGACATTTTTTTTTTATCATATCCTGTCCTGTCTTATCACGGGCAACAGAAAAACATTTCTAATAATGCTAGATTAGAAAAGGAATAACTGTACATTTGAGCAAATTTTACAGTTTAACAGAATTAGACTCTTTGAACTCCTAACAAGTCAGGATTATTGATTTGCTTCCAATGCATGCAGCTATCAAGACGGTGAAAATGTTGAGACAGTTTGAATATTAATGAAAAGTGAATTACAAAAAGACTTTGGATTAATCACACTGTAGTCCATTTATTCACAAAAATGTATGAATTGTGTACACAAATTTCTACAGACATAGGAAAACACATAAAAACAAGGTGTTTATAAAACAAAATCATTTTAACACAATCTAGGATTTCTGCTTTAATATTATGTCTTTGTTGTAAACAGACGTGAGAAATCCTTTTTTTCCATATTTGCTGGATATAAAAAAAAAAAAAGAAAAGAAAAGCAGGAAAAGAAATTGGGCATCATCCTCATACTCGTTCAAGAGCCTCCAACATGATTATACTGTTTCCTCTGATCACCTGAAGAGACAAAAACAGAAAACAAAACAGCATTCATCATTGCACAGAATAAAACACATCACATCAGTCTCTCAAAATAAATGCGACCCTGGAGCACAAAACCATTCTTAAGTTGCATGGGGATATTTGTAGCAATAGCCAAAAATATATTGTATGGGTCAAAATTATAGATTTTTCTTTTATGCTAAAAATCATTAGGATATTAAGTAAAGATCTTGTTCCATGAAGATATTTTGTAAATTTCCTACCGTAAATATCTCAAAACTTCATTTTTGATTATTAATATGCATTGCTAAGGACTTCATTTGGACACGTCAAAGGCGATTTTCTCAATATATTGAGTTTTTTGCACCCTCAGATTCCAGATTTTCAAATAATTGTATCTCGGCCAAATACTGTCATATCCTACCAAACCACACATCAATGGAAAGCTTATTTATTCAGCTTTCAGATTTTGAAAAATTGACACTTAAGACTGGTTTTGTGGTCCAGGGTCACAAATGTAAATGTGAGAAATCAGCAAATCATGATGGAAATGTGAGAAGTGAACATAGCTCTTTGTTGATCTTTGAGTGATATATTGAATATCCATGATAACTTAAATATAGCAACAGAACTAAACCCTGAACATAGTGACTTTCTATATGATACCTGTGTCAGCTATTTATGATTCACTGAGTTATGAAATATGTTTGATACCAGAATGTGGTATTAAGTACTGACCACCATCCCAATGGAGTTCATTTGTCCCCCAGGAGCCATTTCTATACTGTCATCAACGACCAGATTCATGAAGGGATCAAATCCACGCAAGATGCCCTGAACATGACGTCCACCATTGAGCTTAACTGAAAGAGTGCATGAAAACAACATCTTTACAGAAGAAACGCACAAACGACAGTGATTCAGAACAGAGTTATCATGTGGGTTTAATTAATACATGCTGTAGAACATCCATTAGATAAGGTTATTCATTTCAGAATCAGCTTTATTCGCCAAACACAAGGAATTTGTCGTGGTTTTTAAGAAGCTCTTGGTACATACATATATATCTGACATGAGAACAGAAACATTTAAATAACACTTAACAATAAATAATAATAATAATAATAATAATGTGTTTGAATCTGGAACAGAAGATTTATGTACAGATGTGCATTATTTACTCTCTATATATACAGCTGTATAGAAAATATGAATATGTATGTATGTATATGGCTAACATTTATTTAGCCTAAACAGATTTATATTTAGACTAAACCTTTAATATTTGCATTCGAGATAACAATCACATACTGTTGAATTAAAATATTTCTAGGATATTATTATGGAGGTTTCCAGATTTCATATACTCTTCTTTTTCTGGCTATTTTGTGAGAAAATCCTGCATTATACTCACGTGAAAGCTTCTTGTCCATAAACCTAAAAGGCAAGAACAAAACAGTCTTACAGATACTGGAGCAAACATTTAAACCTAATTCATATGAAAGTGTAACATAAATGAAATCAATAGCATGTGGGTTTTCTGCGTTAAATTTGAATAATATAATGTCGTTGTGAAATAAACACCGACAAACCGGCTAGCGCGGTAGAATAACGCGATGCTCAAATTTATCGCATTTCTAACAGACTTAAGATCACAATCAAGAAAAGGCTTGAAATACTTACTTTTTCAGCTCGGGCGGGTGTGCTTTGCTCATGTTTATTTCGTTAGATCAAATAGTTTGGTAACACAAAAACGTTTGAGACACGTTTCAAACAATGCGTGAACAATGGCGGAAGTGGCGTGCTGCTAGGTCGCGGGATTTTCTGCACCAGTCACCGAGTGCAACATCGCCCCCTACTGTAGCGAAGGATGAACTTCAATAACATTGCACAATGTAATGTCGACTGTCTTTAGGAAAAACGAAATATTCTACCTCAAATTTTAATGCCATATTTGGGCTACTGGTGTGATTTTTAAAAAGCGACAAAAATAACAACAAAACCTTTTTAAACAATTTATTCAAAAACAATGCCAATGTAATGCGTAACATGAGGAAAATTGTCTGACAAACATTATTCAAAAGAAAAAAAAATCATCACACATCTTGGGACAAAGCAGGTGATACTGGAGGTAGCCGCAAGTAAACCCACCCAGACAGTAATGTAGAGAACTAAATTTAAAATGCCTCCAGTATATATTCTTAATAAAAGATTTGGGGGAAAATATAGTTATATTTGCA
>CM077260.1:9297343-9544843 GCA_039654775.1 Spinibarbus caldwelli
ACCGCCTTCACATCTCAGCAGCACGCTTTGAATAGTGGAATATATTATGTAAACACACAAATGTTAAATAGATTATATAAGGTGCTTCTACTGAATGATTGATGCATCACATCGCTGAACATATTGGAACAAAGCGAGCTGGAAAATCCTAAAAAGTACCTTAGTTTTCCCTAAAATACCATAGTTACCACGATTATTAATACAAAATAATGTGGGGTGTCAGTACAAAAAACTTAGTGTATATAGTTATACACAATTTTATTTTAATGATATTGATTTGATACTGATATTGTTTATTATATTATTATCGAAAACTGTTTATTAAGAGATACTCGATATAGAATCTAAAATAGACAGGAATGTAAATTAAAATAAAATAATACAAATTTAAACAAAACATTTAGTTTTAAGATATAGTCAAGGTATATAATCAGGAATGGCAAGGAATATAAATTAAAATAGAATACATAAAAACAATAGAAATGTAAGCAAAATATTTAAAAAAAAATATTTCTATGATCATGTAGAATTTTATAATAAATTCTGTAATAAACCCTATAGCCATAAACCTCCTGATAAGAGTTTAGAAATGGATAAAACGTTTGATTACCAATTATTCCATGTACATTTAGAAAATGTGGTTTCAGAAATACCAGAATTATTACAGTTCTTGTTATAATAAAACACTGTGAGAACTTAGGCACAGCTGTCATAATAAAAAAAATTTCTGGCAGCTTTTTATACTTATACTAGTAGAATTATTAAGATTTTTACTGTAGTAACAAGAAGCAAGGAGGATTTTATGGTCACCATGTTAACTGGCTGCAGGGGAAGATTCTCAAATTGCTTAATATGACTGTAAATCACATACAATTTGAAGCATGGCTTATGTGAAGATGCCTTATACCATGATAATATCATCTTTTTTGGACATGTTCCAGGTAATTTCTTTGAAATATGACAATATATGTGGCCCTGGACCACAAAACCAGTCATAAGGGTCAATTTTCCATTGATGTATGGTTTGTTAGGATAGGACAATGTTTGGCCGAGATACAACTATTTGAAAATCTGGAATCTGAGGGGGGCAAAAAAAATCTAAAAATTGAGAAAATCGCCTCCAAATGAAGTTCTTGGTAATGCATATTACTAATCAAAAAATTAAGTTTTGATATTTACAGTAGGAAATTTACAAAATATCTTCATGGAACGTGATCTTTACTTGATGTCCTAATGATTTTTGGCATAAAAGGAAAAATCAATAATTTTAACCCATACAATGTATTTTTGGCTATTGCTACAAATATACTCCAGCGACTTAAGACTGGTTTTGTGGTCCAAGATCACATATGAATATACTAATCATTCAGTACCATAGTATGATTCCTGTATGTATTGTATGCTTTGTATTAATCAGAATCTTGTTTTTTTTTGTTTTTTTTGTATGTCAGGCACCTGTCCTCCTGTGGGATCTTGATGACCCGTCATCCTCGTGCTCTCTGTCTCTCTGAAGTGGATTTGACTCCCACTCATCACAGGAGATCTTTCATCAGCCTCACCAATAAGAGAAAAGAGTATTCAGAGAGGAGAATACTAGGGTAAGCTGACTAACTAATTGTAGGGTAGGTTTAGATTGACCCAGTGTCTGATCCTGAACAATGACCTCTTCTTTTTCCTCATGGAGAATGAAGGCAAGCTTTTGTGGTGTTAAGTAATAAATTAACAGAGCTCCACTATTGATCTAGTGGAGGTGGAGCAGCTGGAAACAAAGACCCAAAACGGGGACATAAATACTGAACCATTAATTAAAGAAAATATGAATGAATAAATACTAGTACCAAAGTCTCTTTCTTTCTCTGTATTTCTATAGTCTTTGGTAGTACCTACCAATAGAAGTAGAACAAAACACATTAAGCTTTTTTAATTGGGTAATTATTTTGTGTATTTTATTGAAGTGTAATTTCTGGCATTATTTATATACTATTATAGTTGTTAATATTATTTTGAATGAGCTTTTATTGTTATATTTTTGGTTTTAATCTAAGTTTTTCAATTTAGCTCTAATTTAATTTCAGTTTTAAGTAGGTTCGGTTTAAGTAGTATTTCTCTTTAAACTTATTTTATTTCAGTTGTATTATGTTGTTTTCATCTAATATTTATATTGTATGTTATTTCGGCTCTATTTCAAATGACAAAAATGATTCTAAATGGAATTAGTTGACAATAACAACACCATTTTATTGTCCATTTCTGAAAATATTTGTATGTATTTGAAAAATGTTAAATTGAAAAGATTTACCTGTATTTTGGTCTTTAGGTACTCAATGCAAGAGATGTATGATGTGGTAGCCAACGTGGATGACTACAAACACTTTGTACCGTGGTGTAAAAAGTCCCAGACCATCATGAAAAGGGCCGGTCATGCCAAAGCTCAGCTGGAAGTGGGCTTCCCTCCAGTTGTTGAGCGATACACTTCAATGATAAGCCATGTCCGTCCACATCTGGTCAAAGTAAGCCTTCTGTGTGCTCTACAACATCATCATCATCATCACTGAAATGAAAGGAAACATAAATTTTGTAAATAATTATATTCCCCATTTCAGGCAGTGTGTTCGGACGGTAAACTCTTCAATCATTTAGAAACAATATGGCGGTTTAGTCCCGGTATTCCTGGCTATCCTCGCACATGCACTGTAGACTTCTCTGTAAGTATCGTTTACAAACTTTTGCTTCCAGTTTGCTTCCTTTTGCTAAGCCCCACCCCCCTTGGTTACTGTTGCTAGGTCTGACAAGCTTGCAGAATGTAAAACAGAGAGTTCTGCACAATTTCAGGGGGTAAAAATGCGTATACAACTGTCCAAACATGCAAAACTTTCATTAATTTTAATCGGACAAAACCAAAAACACGTCAGACATTGGTGGACAGCAGTGTTATTTTAGTTTACTGTAGTATTCATTAATATTTTGAATTAGTTGTTTTATATTTTTCATTTTAGTAATTTTGTTGTGGGTTTTTTTTTTTTTACATTATTATTAAATATGTCAATTTAGCATTTTTATTCCAGTTTTAGTTTTACAAGGTTGTTTTACAAGTTTTAGTGATTTTTGTTGTTGTTGTGTTTTTTATTTTATTGGGTTTATTAGTTTTTATTTTTTAAAAATATGTCTGTTTAGCTTTTATTTGATTTTATTGCCGTTTAAGTTTTAGTAATTTTGTTGTTTTTTTGTAGGTTTTATTAGTCAATGGTTGTTTTTTTTTTTTTTAATGTCTATTTAGCTTTTATTATAAATTTCAATATTTCACCTTAAACTGTGAAAATTAGAAACTTGCCAACTAACTGATATAAAATAAGTTTACATTTTTTTGTATTTCATTTTATTTCACTTAACGTTTTTTGTTTTTGTTTTTTTTTCTTTTTTCATGTTATTAGTGCTGGACAACAATTAATCGCGATTAATCACGTCCAAAATAAAAGTTTTTGTGTACATAACATATGTGTGTGTACTGTGTATATTTATTATGCATATAAAAATACACACACATATGCATGTATATATTTACGAAAAATATGTTATATCTATATATTAAATATATTTATGTGAATATAAATATATACATGTAAATACTTTCAAAATATATACTGTATGTGTGTGTCTTTATATAAACATAATAAATATACAGTACACACGCGTATATTATATAAACAAAAACTTTTATTTTGGATGCGATCAATATATTATATAAACAAAAACTTTTATTTTGGATGCGATTATTTGCGATTAATCGAGACATGGTGAGTTTACTTCCTAACAAACACTGAGTGTTATCGCTAATTAAAACTGTGTGTGTGTATATATAATATATATATATATACACACACACACACACACACAGTTTTAATTAGCGATAACACTCAGTGTTTGTTAGGAAGTAAACTCACCATGTCTCTTTCTCTGCATGTTTTTGTTTTTCTTCAGATCTCGTTCGAGTTCCGTTCATTGCTGCATTCGCAGTTAGCGACTGTGTTTTTCGACGAGGTGGTGAAGCAGATGGTGGCGGCGTTTGAGCGTCAAGCGGGCAAACTCTACGGACCCGAGACGAGGATACCCCGCGAGCTCATGTTCCACGAGGTCCATCAAACATGAGGTGCACCTTCACACGGGACTCACCTGCATCTGGAACTCACAAAACTCTTTAGATGGTTATCACATGACAAATCAGATCACTAGATTACATTGGGATGGTACGATAGATACCATTTACTTTTAGAAAAAGATTTCAGTTCATTTGAGGTACTGCACCTGCAACGTGTATTTTTTTTGTTTGCTTTTTGACTGTGAATGACGATTAATTGATTATTGCAGCTCTGACGAGTAAGATTGGAAAGTTGAGGTGAAAAACTTGGACGTTTCACTACGGTTTCATCTGGTTTACTCATTCAGTCCTGCAGTGGGTTTATTGGGGCCAAATCTGATTTATTACTGAAGCTGAAAGGAATATTTTAGGTGAAATCTGTCACACGCTGTTGATTACCACACAAAATAGTTTCGATTTGTACCTCAGCTTTTTAAAACAAACAATAAAACATGTACAGCACAACCATTGTTTACTTTCCCCTTGCATATGTGCAGCTGTTTAATATATTTATGGTTTCAAGTCGATATTATTTTCTGTGGTAATCAACAGCATGCAAAAGGCACAGATTAACCCAGAATATTCCTTCTAAAATGAATCTGTATACAACTAGATACGAATTCAGATTGCTTGAATTTGATCACGCTCACAGTGACCTACTTGACACTGCACTGAACACTGCACTGAATTTATAATATTCATCTCGAGAAGTCCAAACACAACTGTAAATATAATAAATAGGAATTATACTGTTTGAGTGACGTCAAATATTTCTCTCACCTAAATATTTATCCTCATAAACAACAAAAAGCTTTGTTTATAGAAGTAGTGTATTGTAATGAACGAATTACGAATTGTATTTAGCATGCTTTTGCTTTCTTTGGATGCAAACTCAGGGCTTTAGAGAAATTCAAATGAAAGATATATATACAGATTCAGCCTGCTGTTCCCTAATAGTGATTCCAGTGTGTGCCTGTTCCTGTAGACTGTGCCATTTCTGATTTGTTGCTACATTAATGTTTAAACACTAGTGTATTTGTGTTTTGTGATTTCTTGAAAAGCTACAGTATCAACTGCCGAAGCTTCGAATACAAGCATAGCGGACATTTTTCTTTTTTTTTCAACATTTATTTTATGGGATTTTATTTTTAGCCATTTCAATGCCTTATCGAAGTGCTCATGGCATTTATAAATGACTTCAAATAACGTAATTGTCAAGATGTCCATTGATAATTTGTGTGTGCTGTATCAAACACCTAAGAGTCTTCCGTGGAAATAATGTCACCATTAGTAGATTTCTAGGATTTATCAGATAAAGTCCTTGTTAGATGTATGTTAAGTGAGAATGTTTGGTTGAAGAACTGTGAATAAGAACCAAAGAGATTAGCAGTGCTTCATAAGAGAAAGAAGAGCACAGTTTTAGGAACAAATTCTCTCTGAAATGAATGTTGTCTGTTCAGTAAACCTTAATTGTCTGTCAACGGGCCTGTCGTCAGTGTTATAATCTTGCACAAGCATTTCTTTTAATTTGAGAATCTATAAATTTATTTCCAAACAAATTTTTGTTTTATTTGAACTGCTTGAGATTCATTAGGAGGCCGCTTTCCTGCTTTGAATTATGACGTATTTGATCTTGATGTGCACTATTTTGTCAATGGTTTCTTTCCTCAGAGTGGTAGTTTTATGATTGCTAATCAGCTGGATTACACTAAAATCCAATGTTGAGGAGATACATAAGTACTTGTGAAAACTTTACAGTGGTGCAGCAGTACCAGGGAACAAAGAATACAAAGTGAAACCAGAAGTGGAGGTTGAGGAAATCTGAGGAAGGTGGTGGTATCTGGGTCATGTATTTATAACAGTGTGAAAACTACAGTGGAGTTTATTCATGCTGTCCTGACATGATCTTTTCCATGCAGATCTTTACACACAATTGATTCAATAAAGAAGAATGACCATACTTAGATCTTAAGACAATTCATACAGGCCATAATTTTAGCAATAACCACATTTGCGTGCACATCATTTACAGAATAAAAATGTAAATTCTGACATCATTCACTCAACTCATGTCTTTTCAAACCTGTTTTTAGTAATTTCTTCTGTGGAACAGATATGTTGAGAAATGTATCCGTTTTCTTTTTAATCCAATGCAGTGTTTAGTATTATTTATATACCATTATAATATTTATTACACTTTGAATGTTTTTTTTATATATTTTCATTTTAAAATTTTACTTTATACTAATTTCTGTTTCTATATAGCATTGTTTAATTCAGTTCGAGTAACTTTAGTATTTCAACTTAATAAATTTTTCTGCAAGTTGCCGAGGCAATATTTTAAATTATCAAAATTACCGAAAACTATTTCAATAGTTTTAGTTAATTATAACACTGCTCCTCTGTTGCTTGGTTCCCAACGTGCTTCAAAATATCTTTTGTTTTTGCAGAAAGTGTCAGTTATTTAAAACTATTGCACAATGCCCAAATTACTGTAATTTGAATATAGACCTTCCAAATACATCACAATTATGAATTATAAAGCAATATACCAACTACACTCTATTGTGAATTTTTTTTTTTTTTTCAGCGATGACTGAAGAACCATTTTAAGTTCCGCAAAGAACCTTTCAGTGAACAGTTCTTAAAATAAACATATAAACTCTAAAGAACCTTTTGTGCATTGAAAATGTTTCATGGATTCTAAAGGAAACCACTTCATGAAACCACAGATGCCAGTAAAGAACCTTTATTTCTAAGAGTGTACTCTTATTTGTGTTTCTAGTAACCAGAATTTTGGCTTAGGTTAATAAGTTTAAATTGGCATTTACATTATGGACAGCTGAATATTAAAATATGACCAAATTTGGTTAATATCAGAATAATCTAGTGCAGTCATTGAGTGAAAGAGTTTCATGTAGAAAAAAAGAAAATCCCTCAAGCGTTTGTTAAAAACATTTATTGATTTTCCATTTTTGTCAAGTTTTCCCATTTTTTCTTTTTGTTCGTCTAAGCTTCTTTTCCCTAATCAATCCAGACTCATCATCCCCCCGCCCGCCGGATCCGACTTCAACCAATCATCTCCATATTCACATTCCTTGTTATTTAAATTAACCCAACATCGCATAAACCAATCATTACATCATGATGAAAACAGTCACACTGGAAAAGTGCACAGCAAACCAGACAATTCTTCTCATGCCATTAGATAAGTGGGAAATGATGATTGGGGGAAAAGTGCCATCGAGTTAATGGAGTGCTTATGGACCGACTAGCTAAAATAGCTGCTAGATTTTCCAAAAAATAAAACCAACCTGAGAGCAAGAGAGCAGGACCCCTGTGCATCACAGCAGTACATGTACAAGTCATGTTTTAAATTATATTAAAGGTATAGTTCACTTAAAATAAAGGGTTAAGGGAGTCATTACAGATAAGTGCTTTGACTAACAGGGATGGCGAGACAGTGTTTTGATATGCAATTCATACATTTAAGCTATATTTACATGAATAAATAAAACCACTAATGTATACCTACTCAAAATGATAGCTTTCTTTATACAAGACATCATTCTTCAAAACACTGGGGGAAAAAAAGACAAACTCGAAACAAGTAAAAAATAGCAGATTTTGAGTGTTCATGGATGAACGTACAAATAAACGCCACAAATTCGACTTGCTCTCAAGTTGGTAAACGAAACACCTGCGACTACAATAACTTGTGTTAATGAAACAAACCTTTAACAAATCAAAGCCAATATGTCCACTGATGAAATAAAGAAGAACTGGTCATTTCAAATAAAGAGGGCAAGAGGGCACCACACGTGCTTCCAAACAACAGACAGGAAGATGAAGACGATTGGTTGAAGTCAGAGAGCAATATGAGAGAAAACTTAAAGGGGCAGTACCCTTTTAAACAAATGTACAAGCTTCTCAAGTTGAACTGAACTCATAGAATCAATTCTATTGAGAGAGGACCGTATTGCCATCATGGAGTGCTCTTACAAGGAGAAACTAGAGGGACGCCTAGTCAAACTTTGTCGAATTATCTCAGAGCAGGGATTTGACAATTCATTTCCTCACACAAATAAGAGGCTCAAGTGAACATCTGACCTCAGGAGAGTAAAAATACAAGACTAAAACTGATGTAATTGGTGTGAAAGCTGAGGATAAAGGGTGTATTTATATATTAGGTGAACTAACTCTTCTGAACTAATATTTAATAGTAATTATTAGTTCAAATAAGGAGAGAGGTGATTTCTGGAAAGACATATCACTCTCGGCTGTGTTCTTGGACAATAAAGCCTTCTGCATCAAACCACCTGACATCAAACCACCTGACACATTTCTCGTGAAAAAGTAGCTTTAAATGTGCATTTTGGGCATGAAAGACTAATAAACGTGTAAATGGGATGTGTAATCTTGCTGTGATATCAATAACAAAGGCCATTTTTAGATGAAATTTAAAAGTGTACTGTCTCTTTAAATCCCTTAGCCTAGGGACTTGTTTCTAATAGATTAAGCTCTTCCCCTTCCTGTCCCCACTCCGCTGGCATGGTCTCTCGCTCTCTAGCCTGATTTGGCCCCAACCAGAGTCATGAGTCCGTCCGTGCTCATAGACTTGGGACGCTCCAGAGGGAAGCCAAGCGCTCTGCTCCACACCAGCTGAGAGAGGACGCCCAAAGCTCGGGATACGCCAAACAACACCGTATAATAGTTCATCTCAGTCATGCCATAATACTGCAAAACACAAGAGTAAAAACAGATGATGAACAGAGCAAGCAGAAAAATTAAGTAAACTGTATACATAGAAAAAGGGGGAGAAAAGGAATGAAACTAATGTGATTTCAGTGCAACCAAATATTCAATGGGATTTTTTTTATATGGTCAATTTAAATAAAGGTTAAATATATGTTTAAATAAAATTTGATTAATAATATATTATAAATAAAACTATTATTTTATGCAATTTTAATTTTTATATATATATATTTTTATACACAAGAAACTTTTAATACTCGCATATAAAAATTACATTTTATATTAAAAATTATATTTAATTGATATATATTATATAAATATAATACGTATACAATTATATAAATATTACACAAAATACATTATTCAATTGATAAATATTATACATTTATATAATATAGCTATATATATAGTATATATACATAGAGTATGTAAGTATAAATGAACAAAAAGGCACACATACAAGATATCTTAGGTGCACTAGACAAAAACAACACATCTGTGCTAAAACTCTGGTTGGTTTCTAGTGACTTACTTGCAACAGGACTCCGCTGTGTGCATCTACATTGGGCCAGGGGTTTTTGGCCTTGCCCTGCTCCAGAAGCACGTTGGGTACGATCTTGTAGAGCTGAGCTACCAGCTTGAACATGGGGTCATTGGGAAGGTGCTTGAGGGCAAACTCACGCTGACAGGTATAGCGAGGATCTGTCTTCCTCAGAACAGCGTGGCCATAGCCTGGGACCACCTGAATAATGACACAAGAGAGAACGAACATAATCATCCATCATATTGTGATCAATCTGCATTGAGTTTTTGAGTTGATGTATTTCCTTTTGAGTTGGGATATAACAAAAGCACTCACTCTGCCTGATTTGAGTGTGTTCCAAATGTAATCTCTCATTTTCTCATCAGACACCTCACCACCGAGCTCCTTCTGCAGGGCTGTCAGCCACACCAGCACCTCCTACAGGACAGAGGAGGAAATAAAGGAAATGCAAAGCTGGTTAGGATTTCATAACCATATGTCCTGTGCAATACTAAGCACATTAAGGCTCAAACCTGATTGGCCAGTCCGTGCAGGGGTCCAGCCAAGCCATTCATAGCAGCGCTGAAGGAGAGGTAGGGGTCGGACAGGGCACTGCCTACCAGGTGACTAGTGTGCGCGCTGACGTTTCCACCCTCATGGTCACTTGAAAGGAAGAAAAGCACACAAAAAGGATAAGGTTACAGTCGAAGGATACTAAACTAGATAAGATTGATAAACTAACACAACCGCAAGAGGGCAGAATTTATTCACTTATCAAAAACAGTCATTCTTCTTCCCCTTTCTTTCTTAAAAGATGTACACTAGCAGGTTGAGTGTTTTTTTTTTGCTGACTGAACAAAATCTGCACAGTCTACAGTCACTGATCAAAGGGAGACAGAAAGACATCAATAAACCATCAAGCACCACACAATCATTTTTCAACATTAAAGTGCATTATGTTTGAAAGTTTAGCATTATTAACTATCAAGGGAGAATTGCTGGTAACCATTTGGGTAACTTATTTTGACAATATATATAGAAAATGTTGTACTAAAAATGGAAAATGGTTTAAGGGGGAAAAATATTTTATACATAAAAATATAAAAACTCTTAATAATCTCTAACCCTATATAAAAGCACTTCAATTGCATCCATTTAATAAGCAATAAAAGTGATAACTGGCTTTGATAGCACAGATTGCAGGTCTCAATGGTCCAAAGTCCCAGTCCACATAGCTGTATATTAAACATCAAATAACCAACAATTATCTTGATAAATCTGTCAATTATTTATTAATCCACTAATTAGATAATCCACAGCTTGATCAATGGTAGCTGCAGCCCTAGAAAATTACTAGACACTGTTAACTTGTCAAGCTGGGTTTAGCATGGGAAGCCGATTGTTTGCATTAAAGTTTACACCAATGCTCTTCACTTCCTTTTTTGGTTCAGATAGTAGCAGTTCTACAAATAGCCAATTTGCAGTATTGCACTTGTGGCCTGAAAGATCCAGTTTGATAACAGACATCAGATCCATTCAGGTCTCCCAGCAGGGCTGGAAACAAGCTTCACTAATGTGCTTTTCTCCCTGAGGCTGAGGTAAAAATCTTGACTCTTCATAGAAATGAGAGATTTTCTGAGGGCAATCACAAAGGTTAAAAGTCCAAGCCGATCTCATTCCTAACGACTGCCTCGAATGAACCAGTGGAGGAGGAGTTTGTGATGAGCGAGTTTGTAGGTCATCACCTGTGGATGGTGAGGTAGAGCCTCATGAGTTCTGTGAACTGTGGATCGCTGTAACCCAGCATGTTGGTGAAGTTGTGCGACCAGTCCAGGTTGGAGTCGATGGCGCCGATGCTGCTTCCTTCACGGTACAAATTACGGTAGATCTTAGCAGCCACGCAGGGGAGCTTGGCAATCAAGTCCATGGAGTCCTCGTACACAAACTGCACAGAGATGGCATGAATTCTTGTGAATGACTCACTCACTTTACATAGCAAATAAACATCTTCTTCAGGAGTTGTTTTAGTCATAGTATTCATCGTTACACACTTCACCTTTAAAGTTTCTAGCACAAATATATTCAGTGACTCACTTCCCAGTACTTGGCCTTATTAACTCCCTCAGAGTATGCCCGAGCGAAACTGCTCTCGCTGTTCAGAGCCGTGATGGCGGCGCTGAACTGAGACATGGGGTGCAGGTTGGTGGGGAAGTTGTCCAGCATGGTGACCACATGAGAGGGAAGGGCCGCACGCTTAGCCCACTCCTTAGACAGCCAATTCACCTGGAAAAAAAAAAAAAAACAGCCGACAAAGAATTAAATAAAAAGCAAAATATTTTTGTAGCATGTTACTATGAGTACAGCTACTATGACTGCAATCTGTAATGAAAATGGCCTCAGAGGATAAACTCAATTTCTTAAAAGTCTTTGTTTTATTCAACAAATATTTTTAGAGAGATTTTATTTATGGTTGCCTGTTCAGGGCCACAATTTGATTAACATCCCAACAAGACAATGTAATTGTCAATCTCAGAGCGATCAATATATGCCTATAACGAGTCACAGCTATAAATAGATGACAATCTTGCAAATCGCAAAAGCTGCTAGAAAAGAAAGAACAATGTTTTTCTAAGCAGCTTTATAGACACATTTTCTTTTTAAACTGATAGATTTTACATTGTTTCACTTATATGAGAGGAACTGCAATATCTATATACACGATTTTTATTTTTGACCTTTTGTTACTTTGCCATAGAATAGGAAAAAGAAGGGAAATTGAATCAGGAAAGGTTGCACGCTGGATTCAAACTCACTTTTCCTCACATAAGCACCACTGCACAAAGGTTTAAAGCTCTTAAATGCTAGGTTACTAGGACAACTGCATCAGAAGCCTCATTCAGACTGTCAGCCCAAATCCGATTTTTGTATAAATCCGATTGAAATCCGATCACATTTAGATAGTCTGAACGGCAACGAACTGCATGAAATCCGATTTGTGCAAATCCATTTCGAGCTACATTTGTATGTGGTTTGGAATCCTATTCAAATCGCATTTCTGGAAATTCGTTTCAGTCTGACCGGTCAGATCGGATTTAACGTAGCTTTTTCACGTCCTCACGCCACATAAAAAAGTCAGACGTTTTTGCAGAAAACATGCTGAACATCTTTGCAGAAACAAGCTTGTGTCGTTGCGAAGTCCAAGTCAAGCGGAAAAACACAATATACTGCTAGTACACGTACCTCTTTGAGTTTTGAAAGTAGCGGAGACGGCAGCACGGAATAAAGCCGCACATTCCAGCTTCCTGCGTTTCTTCCGCTGCCTCAAGATGAAATATTATAATACAGCGCAACGGCAACATGTTGTCATGTCGTAAGACAACATATGTATCGCAAACTGTATTGCTGTTACTGTTGTTTTTAACGTAGGCATAACAACGCAACTGTATTACCATAGAAACCAATGCACATTCCGTAAAAACGAAAGAGCGCTTATGAACGCACAAATCGGATATGAACAGTTGCGATACGCTTTGTGGACAGTCAGTTATTCAAATCAGGTTACATCCAGATATGCACAAAATCGGATTTGGGCTGACAGTCTGAACGAGACTAGAGAACATGCTCTAAATTCTAGGCACTCTGGGTTTCTTTAACGAGTAAGAATGCAGTGAATATGAATACATCCTCACCTGCTCCTCAGTGGGCACCTGTCCTGTGACCAGCAGCCAGAACAGACCTTCTGGCAGTGGCTCCTCTCCACCAGGAGCCTTGGGCAACAGCTGCTGACACTCTGGAATGCTGTAACCACGGAAACGGATGCCCTACAGATGCAATCAATAAACACAGGGATGGCGTCAGTGTGTTTCATTGAATAAAATAAACACTGCAGCTTCGAACTCTGAGAGGGTTCAAGGGTTAGCGGGATAACTACTGACACCAATGTGTATTTATCCAAGGCACTGTGGTGCCACTTTCTATTTTTAGCTTACAGCAGCATACTATTGTGCAAATGATGAGCTTCTATGACACTGTAAACTTTCATCATGCATTCAAGTTTCACAAATTAAATTGTGTATTTGATGTGTCAAGGCTAAAATTTGCAGACTGATGGCTCAATATTATGAAAGACAGGACCTTTTAGTCTATTTTGACTATGTAATTGATTAATTATTACTAACTATAAATAGTATGCAAGGCAAATAATAATAAATGAAGTATTAATAAAATATTATTTAACTATTAATAATATCATTAGTTAAAGACCATTTTAACACCAACTAATAAACATTTTTATGATTTTGTTACCTATAACATTGTGACAAACCAAAAAAAATCAATTTGGAATTACTGTATAAATAATTATAACTTGGTTTAAGCTACATTTCATGGTATTGTGTGTATATGCATACTCACCTCATCAGGGTCGAGCACAGAGGTCTCGTACACTAAACCCTTCATGCCTCTCATTCCTCCATAAACCTGTCAAAAACAAAAACAGCACTCAAAAAATATTAAAATACCTATGTCAACACCTTTTCTGAGCTACAACCAGCCCTCCATCTCAGTGGCCTCTAGTTCTAGTGTCATATATGACAGTAATAATGCTCCTCAGGTGCAGTTTAATCTACAGTATAGAATAACTGGCAGTGAGACAAAGACAAAATGACTCAGCTGAAACAACGGCCATGAGAGCAGCAGCACTCACACCACAGCCCGAGGGTCCTTGACAAAACCGCCATCCAATCAGAGGGCAAAAACTATTACTGTGTTTGTGGTGGTTTGCAGCACTACATCATGTGAGATCAGACTGGTCAGACATGTTAGGCAACATTGCTTGTGACATCAGTCAGATGACATGCAACCTAGCTGAGATCACTAGTTGGATATCCTAAATTTAAGACCGTGATTTCTAACATAGAGTACTTAAGATTACGTCATTAACTCATTTTTACCGTACATTTCTCCCATATGTACATCAACTTGACAGTCACCACTGATAAGCTACTATTAATATATTGTAGAATCTTTAATTTTCAGTAAAGCTGCTTTGCAACGATTTGTATCATGCAAAGTGCTATACAAATAAACTTGAATTAAATTAAGAAGGTAGAAAGAAAAAAAAAATACACGATACACATAAATCTTTAAAATAACCCTGCGCTTTATAATTATTACAAGTTGATTGTAATGTAGCCTAAAGTGATTACAGACAAAAGCAGTCACAGTGAATGCAGTGATGTTTCTCTCACCATGTCCACTGTGATCTGACCAATTGTGGTTTTGCCATGCTGCTGTTTGAAGTTCTTGATCCTGCTCTGTTCTTTAGGGATGAGGTCTGCCAGGACGTCTTTCAAATTCTGCGTAAGATCAAGGGGAAAAAAGGTCAGCTTTCAGTTAGTGGATCAGGCACAAACAGATTTAACAACTAGTGCTTTTTGAGGTTTAAAAAAAATTAGCCCTAGACATGTGATTCACGTGACTCAACCTTCCCATCAAAAGCAAGGATGTGATCGAATCTCTGTAGTGCAATTAAAATCTAAAGCCTGGTCCTGGCTGTGATCATTGATCCAGGATATCTGAAGTGATGCAGATACGTACCGTGGACGCGCTGACATTTCTGGCAGCCACAACGACACATGCTGCATTCTGGAAGAGAAAGAAAAACAACAACTTTGATGAAATATGCAATGCAGAGGAAGCTAATCATCATAACAACCTGGGCTAGCAGTCAGATTTCACTGCAGAAGGCCTGCTGACAGCTGCAAGGCAAGTGACATTAGTTGCACAATGCAAAATGCATCAGTTGCTGATTTCTTTTTCAAATTACAAGCTTCTTATTACAAGTTTCTACTGGACCAAATATTTTCAACAGGCTCTGAAGTCAAAAGCCCAGAAAACACAGAGATACAGTGAATGCTACATGTAGTACAACAAAAACTTTAAGGCATTTTTCTATCATAATGTTTTAAAACATCTTGATTAGCTGCTGTTTTTGTCTACGAGAGTTACAGCACATTTACTGCACAGACAAGACTGCTAGAGCAACCAGAGGTGAAGTGTGTCTTGAAATATTACCACTGTGCCATTCATCATGACTGCCTTATCTGGGTTCAATACAATTTAATTATAGCAAAAACACAATGACAGTATTTCACAGGAACATAAAAGGAGCTCAGGTGCAACAGAACACAATGAATTCTGTAGAGACAGGTGTATGGATCCAACTGCTAATTCTATTACAGAATTGCTTCAGGAAGAGTTATGAGTTTATCCGCATGGCCCGACCCTTTCCTACACCGAGACACATCCTTCACTTCTATATATAGCTTTAGATTAAGAGCCATGTCTGATTGACTCACAGCAGGATTGGATCGAAACTGCCACTGCAGAATGACTCAAGTACTGCTGTAAAGCCGGGTCAGATTGGCAAGACATGTCGGGAGGTAAAGAGGGGGCTTGTTTACAGCATTCAGCTGCAGGTTGTGGACTACCAAATTGTTGGTAGTAATTTCATAATTTTATATTTTGTCTTTTCAAAATGTTGGTAGTAATTTCTAATTTTGTAATTTTATATTTTTCAATTTTATGTCTTTCACATCCAAAAAAAACAAACAAACAAACAAACAAACAAAAGTCACAAGTGCATTCCAGGCTTCCTTTCACCTTAAGGGTCAGACTAATACTGGAAGACTGAGCTGGATTACACAGGGAATGATTGCACCTTCCTGTACAAGAGACACCATGGGCCTCCTGACCGCCATGTGGGTCAGCGCTCTGACACCAGATACCTGTCACTCTACCCTAAATCTAAAGATTTCACTGACACACAACAACATACAGTAGCTGTGAGACCAGAAAAACACTCATTTATGGGGCGGCCTGTATTGTTGTTATAAGTAACTGCTAGTCTCTGACCTTCCTGCAAGTCTACGGCCATGTAATCTGTGGGAAAGGTGAGGCTACCGGCAGCTGTTAGCTTGAACCCGGTGTGAGCGCAGAGGAGGGCAATTACATAAGCCTCTGTAGCAGCTGAATACTTCCAGACATGTCAAAAGCAATGCACTTCACATAAACTAGAGGTAAATGTGTAACAGAACATACTATATTAACATCATTTCTAATTAATTTTCTAGACTTGCATAATTTCTAACATTTGTGAATGTTACAACATTTCACCAGCTAAATAGAAATCTTAAAAAAAGGGTTTATAAACCTGCTGTCACAGACACTTAAAAGACTTCATGCAGTTTTTCGCAAAAAATTTATAAAAATTAGAAGTTAGTAAAGAAATTAAGACGCAAGTATCATAGTTTTACTACTATAAAGTAAAATAGCTAACACACTAATAAAATATTTTTCAGTGCAGTTGCAATAAAATAATTACATACATAGACGTTTTTTAACTGTTCAATTTGATCACTTAAAAGCTCTTAATTTTTCTTTCAAACTGCACAAGATTGATGCATTTAACTTTAAAATGTACAAAAAAGATATAACGTAAAACTAATGTAATGTAATGTGTAGAAAATTGTTACTATGACAGATCTTGTAATTATGTATTTTAATTAAATCTCTATCTTTACATTTTATGAAGAAAATGTGATGGTTCTTTTCCTACAAGGCCAACAGATAAATGTCAACATTAAATAGCAAATTTACATTTTTTATTGAAGCTACAATGTATGCTAGGCTATATAACAGTGACCTTCAAGGTAACAACACCGTCAATAAGGTTGCAGAGCATAGAGAATGTGCACAGGCTATTAGCCAGCCGGCAACCTTAGACCATTCTATGACCTTTGACTCAGTTCTATTATATGGAGCCAGCCTCTATGCAGAATAGATGCAAGGGGTCACTAGAAATACTATGTGGACGAATTTCTGGACAGACAAATGACTCTTTGTCAGCTTTCTTTAGGCAAGGAAAACATAAAAGACTGACAGGTAATGCTCTAATAACTCCACTGCACTTGTTTAGACAAAAACATGTTTTCGATACTCAAAGAAGATGACAGGTGGACAGCTGTATCAGACAGGTCAGACATGCTTGTCCACCATCTGAATGCTTGAAGAGGAACAGCTCTTTATAGTATCACCACTGCAGAAAAATCCATTCACATTTCATCCATTCTCTGCAGTGTCGTTTAAACCTACTTAGTTTGAGTGGCCACAGTATTTACAATGCAGAGACTACTAATTAGAGATATGAACAAAGGCCAACACATTACCAAGAAATAAAGAAAATTACATAAGGAAGTACAGTACAAAAATGCACCTTGGCCGCCCCTATGAACTGTCAATCAGCAGATTATATAAGTGTCATACACAGCAGAAAAAAAGCTGAGAAACTCTTCATGGTGTACAAAGGTCATCTAGGGGTGTGAATGGAGTATTAACCCTGAATGACAAGAGCACAGTAACCTATTTTACGATAAAGTCATTCAGACAGCGAGGCATTGGTTTTACCTTTCTGGCAACAACAATGAAAGAATGTCATCTTATGAGAGCACAACTGACACAGTATATGGATAGGATTTCGGTTTCTAAAGATCATACATGCCCTTTGACACACCCTCCAATTATTTTTGCTAAACACAAATCACAAACTAGTCAGATGTTAAAAATGGAAATCACAGCACAAACCCAAACATATCATCATTCACGAAACTACTCATGCTCAATGTTCACATTACACAACTTCCATAATCACATATGATCACAAGAGCTTTTATGAACTAGATCAGGGGTTTTAAAAAGGTGTCTTGGGACCCACGGAAAGGTTCCACGGAGAAAAAACAAAACATGTAAATATAAAGATTTATAAAAATGTAAACTAAAATATATATTTTTTAATAAATGAAAAAAATACCTAAAACACACACATCCCAGAGTACAGCGCTATCGTGAGAAAGAAAAAAGTTATAATGTAATTGTAAGAACATTTTGGTGATAATGTAAAGTAATATGAACTATTTTACATAAATATATAACATTTGTTCACAGTGTATATTGAGTCTTCATACATTAAATTGTAAGATGGGAGATGCTTTAAATTTGAGGATGACCACATTTAAACCCTACTGAAAACGCATGTATACTCTGCATAAACCCTATATAGCTCTGTTATGGTGAATTATAGTGATCTAGCATCTTTGCAAACTATTGAAGTCTGCCCATTAATAAATGAATGACAATTCTGAAGGTCAAATCAGGCACAGAGAACAACAAAAATACTGATATGTCAGACTAAACCGGTGCACATCCCAGATGTCAAAGTGACTGGTCAAATTTAGTTACATTGTAACAAATGAAAACTGGTTAAAGTGTTCAGTGCCTTGTGAAAGGAGGTCAACTACACTTCAGAAAGGACTTCAGATGAGCGTCGCATGAATACAACCATAATATAACCATATATAACGCTTTTATTTGTCAGGTAAGCTCAATGACACCATTTTAAAGCTAAAACATAACTTTATAACGGCTGTCTGAAAAAAAAAAAAAAATCAATTCCCTACTTTGACAACATGTTTGGGGTGCGTTTTGAAAGTTCAAACCCAATTTTTAACGTTTGACATTATTTTTGACGCCTAATTGCTATCCAGGTTGTCAGTAAACTAGGTTTTGACAAAAACTTAGGACTTAAAGAAGGAGGCATATAAACATAATGTTTTCCATGCATGAAGTGCTTAAAACAGATGTTCGATATGGTTTATTAATACGAAATATACCATACTGGCTGTCTGTTACTAAGGTAATCTATGCTAAGCTAAGCTAACCGGTAGCAGCCTATGTTTTCTTCACTCGAGTTAAAATAAAACTTTCCTACCTTTGAACTGAGGAGCCTTGGGGCTAGTCTGCTAATAGAGAGGAAGGACATTGTTCTTATATGTGTGTATAAATATTACAAGTGCTTCTTTATCGACCCCTGCTTGAAGGTGCCCCTCTCGATACCGTGCTCGCAGTGAAGGTTGAAAAACGGACTCGGGCCCTGTTGTAGGCGCGGTTTGGGTCAGATAGGGCCTGGTGAGGATGGAACAGCGTTCGCGTGTTTTGATTGGTTAAGGGTGAGAAAACTGATTTTGATTGGTGAAGCGTCTCATCGCATTTTGATTTGATTGGTTCAAGAATGGAACGTACATAAATTATTCAGAAGTTTCGGCTGTAGGCTGTTCTTTAAACTGCCTGACTAGAAATAGAATGACAGATATGCTCGAGTAAAGTCACATGCAGTTTTTTTTAGGCACCCTGACAATTTCACAAATAAGGAATGCGTCTCCAAATTATAATTGTATCATAATTTAATGCTTTTTAATAAAGGTTTGAATTATGCTGCTTCTTGTCAATATCAACTAGTCTGATGTGAATTGTTCCTTTGGCTGTTTAAGTATGCGCATTGTGCTGAAATTACTTGAGACTGCATATACACAAAGATTTCAGACTTTATTGGAAAAGGGTCGTTAAATACAAATATATAGATACAGAGGCTCAAGGACGTTCATTTCAGACTTCATGCTGCCTGTAACATTGTCATGGCTCTGGCAGGAAGGATTTTCTTGGACCTACAGCACAACAGGGCATTCTGGGATTTGTAACTTGCTTAGTTGCATCACAATGTCAACACACAAAACTTACAAGATTTCTACATACACATTTCAGCAATACAAGAAGGTCACAAAAAATAATTAATTGGTTGGTGAATGAGAAAGTTGAAGGCAGGTGGGACGGCTGATATATTGTGTTCTAAACTTTAAACTAGCTTACTTATGATTTCTATTATTGTCATTTTGTCCAATTTGTTTTCTCATAAGCTTTATGGTGTTTAAAAAATGTCACCATGTCATGAGCTGGTGAACTTCTCGATAAAACCTGCATATACTGAGGTACACTACCGTTCAAAACTGTGGGGAGAGTAAGAATTTTATGCTGCAATTTAAAATAACTTTTCTATTTTAATATATTTTCAAATATAATTTTTTCCTGTGATGGCAAAGTTAATTTTCAACTGTTCAGTGACACATGATGCTTCGCAAATCATTCTAATATCAATAAAGAATATGTCTTTGTATTATCACTGTAGTGCTGCTTAATATTTTTGTGGAATTACTTTTTTTGATTCTTTGATTAACAGAGTTAATAAAAACAGCATTTATTTTAAAATAATATATATATATATATATATATATATATATATATATATATATATATATATATATGTTTTTTTTTTATATATATATATATATATGTGTAAGAAAGCCTTTACTGTCACTTTTGTTCACTTTAATGTGTCCTTGCTAAATAAAAGTATTACCGGTAATTTCTTTTAAAAAATATCTTACCGACCCCAGTTTTTGAAGGATAGGATTTATCTATAAAATCATATACGCAAATACATGCTTTTTTGGACATTGTTTATAAAAGTACTCTGATTTTACCAACTTTTTAACCAAAATTTACCATGGTTACAGACTTTTTTTGTCAAAAATATAAATTAACAAAACCCTGCATAAAGAATCTTACAGATAAACATAAAAATTTACTAAATTCACAAACTGCCACATTCAAAATTGTAACATAAGTCAGTATTGAAAGGTTTGGTCACAGAGTATTTGGCACATTTGATCTGTAAACATGAAATATGCATATGCATGACAATGGCAACAGAAAAAAATGTGTTCGCCAATCAGTTAAAATATAGTTCCTCTCTGTGTGAAACTGCGCACAGCAGGGCTCGACGTTTATTAAGAGATGTGATGTATGCTGGAGACCTTATGAGGCTTCTGTAAACAGCAGCATGCAGTGTGAGTCATTGATTTTGTACTCTTACAGCAAGGACAGCCTGTGTACTTACACCGCAATACTTTGGAGATGTTGAAAACTTGCTGTATGTGCACACTGTGTGCTATGTGTTAACACACTGTATGCAAATTCTTTTTTCACAGATTACTATTGTGTTTGGCACAGAGATTATGAAAGAATCAGAATATACAGCACCATGCATCCGGTTTGTCATGCATATAAAGAGCCAGGTTCAAATTATATTTTGCAGTTTACATTCAATCAAATCTTCCACAGTACAGGCTAGTGATCAGATCTCTGGTCTTGTTGAGATTATCAGCCAATAACAATGTCCATAAGGCTGATTAACAGATGTGCTAGTTTTGCTGTCAATGAATAAGAAACAGTCCCTGTTTCCATTTTTTGTGAATTTTGAATAAATATTGGGTAAAACAGGCATTCGTTTCATGTCAGCAATCTCATTTGTGTTCCATATCTCTGCAGCATTATATTATCCACTCTTATTTCTAGATATCAGCATCAGGTTCAGTGTTATTTAACATTATTTATATACTACTATGGCATTTATTAATATTTAAAATTAGCTATTTACTTTTATATGTTGTTTTCGTTTTCATTTTAGTTGAGTAGTTTTAGTAATTTTACATGCTTTTGATATTTTTAAATGTTTCTGTTTAGCTTTAATTTATTTTTATTTTATTTTAGTCATTTTAAAACTTCAACTTTTATTATTATTTCCGTTAGTAGCCAAGGCAACATTTCTAATTTTCATTCAAGTTTTTTTATGTAGCCTAATATTTAAATTTTATTTTAATTCAATTAAAAAAAAAAAAAAATTTAATAGTTTTGGTAAACACTAACACTGAATCTGTAAACCGTTGTTTTTTTTCATCTTTGAACACAGGGTGGCGCTGCAACATCAAGACTGATCAACATGCATCTTTTACCCATTTTACACATAATCTGATTTAAGATGTTGATTGCATTGGGTCCTTTAGACATTATACTGTGCGTGATTTCCTTGAAAACTTTATGAACCAGAGCAGTTGTGTTCCTCTTCCTGGATGCTCAGGAAACACTGAAGGTTGCAGTCTGAACTAAAATAAACAAACAAAAAAACCATCCCAAAATTGAGTTTTGAGTCAAAATTGAGTAAATAGCTGGTGAAATTGGTCCTCTTGATTTTTTTGGTCCTCCCCATTTTGCTTATTTTTTCCTTTGGTGGAATAACGCATCCTGAAGTTAGACACCAGTACTGGGCACCTCTGAGGACCGCGAGTGGACACAGTGGAAGAGATCATTCTTCCTCTTCGTCGTTCTCCTCTTCCTCCTCTATGTTGAGGAAGGGGTCGTATTTGAGGCAGTTTTGGAGGTAGTGAAGGAGTGTACGGTGCAAGTGTTGGTTGCTCCGCTCTTCTCTTAAGGGGTAGCCTTCATCTGGGTACAGCTGAAGGGTGTAGTTGGCCTCTACCTTCACCAGGCGACTCAACAGCTCAGCGCTGTGTTGGAAATGTACCCGCGCTAAACACACAAAGGTAAAACATGTCTGGAAATCCACAAATGATGTATGTGAAGGATTTATAATAATGAAACTAACCATCTGCAGTCCCGTGTATGAGTAGGAAGTTTTCGTCTTTTAGCTTGTGAATGTCATCCAACAAAGACGCAGCCTGCAAAGAAACAACATATTGGCATCTCAGTCACATAATATAGAAGATTGTTTCTGAATGTAAAGCAAAAAGGTAGTTGCAAATTTATTTCTCATAAATGCTATTTTATTTCTCCCAAATGTGACCTTTTATCCCATCATGGCTTTGTTTCTCATAACTGTAACTTTAAATGTCAAAATATGACTTAAAATCTCATAATGTGTCTATTTCTTGTAAGTGTAACTTTGTCACAATGTAACAATGTCAGTTTCACAACTGTGACTTTGTTTCTCATAGCTTTGTGACAATATGACTTTCTCACAACTATAACTTTAAATATCACAATGTGGCTTTATATCTCACAAGTGTGACTTTGTCTCTTCACTGTAACTTTGTCACAATGTAACTTCATATCACAGTGTAACTTTCCATCTCACAATTGTGACTCTCTCTTATAACTGTAATTTTATCACGTGACTTTAAATCTCAGTTGTGACTGTTTCTCATAACTGTATCACAATGTAACTTTATATCTGTTTCTTGCAATTGGAATTTTGTCACAAGGTAACATCCCAATGACTTTATATTTCAAAAGTGTAAATTTGTTTCTTTTAACTATAACATATAGTTATACACTATAATTATTACATTCTGTTACAGTTGTGACTTTTTCTTTCTTGTAACTGTAGCAATGTAAAATTACAATGTATAATGTTACAATTTTACAATTGTACAATGTACAATGTTACAATCTGACTTTACACGTCACAATTGTGACTTTGTTTCTCATAACTAGCTTTATTAAAATGACTTTAAATTTCAAAGTTGTAACTTTATATTTAATATTGTAACTGTGATACAAATGTGCCTTTGTGTCTTGTACCTGTAACTGTCACAATGTCATTTATTTTATATTATAGCTATTTTTTACCCTGAGGAGTAAAAATATAACAATTCTGTAACTTAATGCTTGATAATGAATGAAAAGTTTGATCTACCATGTACAAATGCTCCTCTTTAGTTGGAAGGCCTAGATATCTCTCTGAGAAAGCAGCACCTGAAAAACAAAGTTGAAATCATTTTCACATATAAATGTGAACACAAACTGTAGTGCATTGCAGATTACACCATTTATCACATGGATACGCTTACAAAAAAGTAGCACCAGGATACTTTGATATATACCATGGGACTGAATGGTTACCACATCACATATCATGGTATTCTGAAGCACTCCAAGGCACTTCAAAGAATGTCCAAAAATATTGTTCTGCCATTGTATATGGAGCTGGAACTCACTATAGAGCTTGAAGTCTGTGATGGGAGCCATGACAGCGGCACATTTGAACATCTGATCGGTTGCCGTCAACATCTTCAAACCCAAATAGCCACCGAATCCCTGTGAGGACAAAAGAAGGCTGATGTCAGAGCTCTGTAACTGAAAACTAAATTCAAAGTAAATATCCTAAGTGAGAATATGATGCAAGTCTACAAAGGGATTAATTTGCTAAGAAGATGTGTATAAAAGTGATAGGCCACAAGAGGCAGAGCATTAAATCCATTTGACCACTTTTAAGTTATTTGAAATGATGCAATGCATAAACCCTCCTTAACCACTGTAAAAATCTATTTAATACAAAATTTTAGGTGGTTTTTAGACACCAGTGTTCAATAAACAATAAAGTTCTGAGGTTGTTATGTAATGGTATATGCTTTTGTTACATCATTCAGTTCACATTATTTCAATTTATTTTTTAAAGAATTGTGTTTAAGAGTGGAATTACTGATGAAAAACTACATTACCCATGTTGCTGTGAACAAAGTTCCACCAATCAGAGTTGCAGCAAGCAAACTGGATTGTAGTTCTTTCCCTCATTAAAGCCATTAAATGCACAGTTTTGTACCTTTGTCTTTTTGTCCAATTTCAAATATTCTTCAGCTTCAAATAAAAGTTTTGTAATGTTTCATTCACTTTGTTGCTGACTGGTTTGGTTGATGGCTTATAACGCTTTATTGAAGACTTTTTTTTAAAAATCACTACGGAAAAAATGAATGGGGAAAAAAATACTTCCACAACCAACACCATGGAAAAAGTGGGTGGATACAGCTGCACTTATTAGCAGCCTAACTGTAGGCTGTTTACAGTTTCCAACTTGCATAAATCAGCTATTTATTCAAATGTGACTCATCCAATCAGACGTTAGAGCTTGAACTCTCAATTTTCAGAATATATATATTTTACCTTTCCATAAAGAGCAATTCTTCTCCCATCAATGTACGGCAACTCCATTAACCATCTGAAACGAAACATGTGAAGTTCAGGTGGCATTTAGGAGTTATGATAAATGACTGGTTTTTATAAGCAGCCAACGTATTAACTCCGCAGAGACATAAACATTGCTTGTTTGCCTTGAGCAAGAAGTAGATTCAATTAAATTAGCCAAGCAAGTGCTCAACAAAATATGAAAGAAATCCCAGCATCTGCTTCAGAGCATAAAGCATTTCCTAATCAAATATTTTGCGTGCAAAATGACTTTTCTATTATAGGTATTATTCTTAATAACTGGAATGAGAGAATGACTCACTCCACTACTCCAAGCTTGTCTTTAATGCGTAGGGAATCCAGTTTGCGAGGGTCCAGGGTGCTGCTTTTCTGTCCCTTTTCTGAGACTCGGCTTCTGCTGTCGATCCAGGCCAGTGCCACTCCATGCAGGCTGGATAAAACCTCCGGCCAGCCCAGGGCAAACTCCTCAGTTACCGATTGCCTCCCAGGAATACTGTCACTACAGGTGCAGAGAATGGATGGATGGAGGTGTTGAAACATAATGTCACATTGCAGATTAAAAAGACATCAGCTCACTGATCTTCATTCTGTGAATGTGTTCGCACTTGCTGAACACTTCTTGCATCTCAATCTGGCTTGTGCATATTGCTTATTAATAACGCAACATTCATAAATCATGTAGCCTAACCAACTACGGCGAGGGAGAGGAGAGTCTAAACTTGATTTGCATGTCCACAAGGAGATACTGCTGCTTGCAAGGCAGGAAAATAAGTTTTAGGCAAGCGTAAGTTTTAAGCTTTGGTTTGGTGTACATTTTGAAATATATTCAAATAGAAACAGTTATAACTGAACAAAACCGTTTTAATAACATTTTACAATGTTTTACTGCATTTTTTGATCAAGTAAAAGCAGCCTTGATAAGCTTAAGTGTTACAAAACTCAAACTTTTGAATGGTAGTGTCTCACATAATGTGGCCTTATATATACATTTTATCTCATAATTACCTGTCTCATTTTTACTCTAATGCAGAAATGGGCTTCCATACAATACAATGCTGCCTTACTAACAGTATCATACTGTGAGGGGAGACACTTACATGATAATAAGGAGAGGGTGCAGGTTTCCCTCGTACCCAGGAGGCAGGGACATCTTCAGATCTAGGTCTGTAATTATTCGCAAAGGCAGTTTAAACAGAACAAATGGCCGTTTCTACTGTATCATACTGCAAGGAAGTCTGGGTACCATCTCATCAATATTCTAACCACTGGCAAATGAGGTCCCATGAGCCTGCTGGTTTTTAACAAACTCTCAGTAATACACACACACACACACACACGCACAAACAAACACAGTCAGGAGACCTGATACAGTACATGTGCAATTTATATACACAGATGTCCACACATGCAAACCTCCCCTTACACGTCACACAGGCAAAAATACACACGCTGCAATAGGCTTCCCCCAAAGGCACCACTAATGGTACAGCTGTGTTAGCAAAACATTGACAACGTTGATTCTTAAATCTAGTTGGCTTTGTAAAAGGTTGAGATCAATTAATGGTGAAAGGAGGAATGTAATCAGTTACTTAAGAAATCTTTTTACCGCTGTTGTCAGAGGAAAGCGTCTGGAAAACTGTCTCTGAGAGCCTCTTGGTTTCAAGAGACATAGCAAGGAGGCTGTTGTCTTCCACCACTGTGTATCCTGCAAGAGCAGAACACAGATTTATAAAATTTTTGGCATAAAACCAGAATAGTTCACCACCTTGGAGTATTTAAATATTAACACTGTGAAATAATGAATCTAGCAAGAAAATAAAATTCAAGCAGATACCTTGAAGCATTTTTTGATGTTTTAGAGAACACTCTCACTACAACAAACTCCGAAAATACTCACTGGGGTGCTTTCACTCTAAAATATATTCTATTTTTTTTCTCAGAATCATATTGGTAATTAAATTTACGTGAATAAAGTAGTGCTTGGGTGTTGCTATGTGATCATTAAGGTGTTCTATGTAGTTTATGATATTCTAGTCTTTAGATATGGTTCCCTCCTTCAATGTATATACTATAGTTCAAAAGTTTAGGGTCGGTATGATTTTTTATTTAAATAAGTTTCTTGTGCTCACCAAGGCTGCATTTATTTGATCAAAAATATACTAAGAACAGTAATATTGTGAAATATTATTACAATTTAAAAGAACTATTTTCTATTTTAGTATATTTTGAAATGTAATTTGTTCCTGTGATGCAAAGCTGAATTTTCAGCATCAATACTCCAGTCTTCAGAGTCACATGATCCTTTAGAAATCATTCTAATATGTTGATTTGGTGCTTAAGAAACATCTATAAAATTCCACTGTTGAAAACACCTGTGCTGAAATGTTTTATTTTATTTATATTTTAGGAATTCAATCCCATAATCTTAAGTATAAACAATAATAAAAGTCATATCTGATAAATGCTTAACAGCAAACTATGTTCTAACTAGTGACCCCAGTGAACTAATGTTCACTAGGGTGCATTTGTATAAAATGTTCTTCTTTTTTGACAAAATTGTATTAGCAATTAAAATTTTTTTTTTTTTATTTTATTTATTATTTTTTTTTGCTGTTATACAGCCACAAACGGCTGACTACATAACAGCTTGTAATAAGAAAAATATTATTCTACTTACTGGAAGGGTCACTTGTGCTGTGAATGGTTACTTTTGGGACACCTGGGCCTGCAAAAGTATGATAGAGTTGAGAAATATCTTTTTTTGACAGAGATGAGGATGTCTTTTTTCATCAGCCTAAGTGTGTCTGCATTTGTGTATGAGATACAGTGTGATCTTACCCAAGCAATAGAGGGTAAAGTATGTCTGATTGGGACTGAAGTCTGCTTTGAAGAAGCTGCATCGCTCAAACAGGTTGCATGTCAGACACTGGCGATGAAATACTCCTCCGAGCTCCACGCTAGGAAACAAGGATGATTCATCATCAATGCTAATGCTATCAATGACAATCAAACTTTAAATCCACCCTTTTTCTTTTTCTTTCCAAACCTATCTTGACTTTATTCTGACCACATATAGTGATCAGGATTGTCAAATGAGATTTACTCTAACACCTAAGCTTAAAACGAAACCTTTTGGCTCTTGAGAGCCCACTGTCTAAAAAAGCACCATGAACATTAATTTTTTTCATTTTGCATTTAACAAAAGAAAGTCAGAAAGAATGACATGAGAATAAGTTATAGAAGAAAGTCAATCCTAAAGAATGACATGGAAAGAGTTTTTAGAATTTACACTAACATTCAAAAGTTTCAGAGGTCAGTAAGATCTTGTAGGGCTCAGTAATTTATTTAAAAATGTATTTATTTGATTAAAAATACAGCAAAAAACAATAATATTGTGAAATATTACCATTTAAAATAACGTTTTCTATTTTAAATTTTTCAAAATACAATTTTTTTACAGTTACAATTTTAATACAATTTAATGGCAAATCTGAATTTTCAGCATCATTACTCCAGTCTTTAGTGTCACATTATCCTTCTGAAATCATTCTAATATGCTGACTTGGTGATCAAGAAACATTATTATTATCAATGTTGGAATAGCTCCACTGCTTAAAATTTCTGTGGAATCCATGATACGTGTTCAAAAGACCAGCATTTATTTTAAAAAACAATTTTAACATTATAAATGCATTTACTGTCATTTTGATCAAATTAATCCATCCTTGATGGACAAAAACTAACTTCTTTAAATAAATAAACAATAGCTTATATTTTTGGTATATCTTTATTCCAGTGCATTAATACACACCACACGTGCTGAGCTGGTTTTCCATTATCCACTTCCGTTAAGCCCAATGCTGGACCTTTGCACTTTCATCATATTGTTCAGATAGTCGCAATAAAAAATCTAGGAGAACTTGTGGCCCACAGAGAGCAAGTGAGAGTCTTAAAGCATTAATCAAAGGTTAAAGAACACCCTTTAAATCGTTGTGAGGCGCAGCACCTCCCCCTCTGCCCGTCTCCTTTTCAACCTTCTCTATCTCTCTCTGCCTATCACTTTCTCTCTCTCTCTCTCTAAGCTGCTGTTCCTGTTAAATGAATTAGCTGGGCTTCTTGCCTGGAGCTCACTAGAGGGGAAAAAAAGTCTATTGGCTTTTCACAAATGTCCCCGAAACACATCTCAGATGCAAAGACTGGAAAGATTTAATTGATTACAACACAAATCGTTGATGAACATACGTACTCAGAAACTGGAACGTCAATGCGGATGCAGAATATCAACATGTAATGAGGACATGGACGTCCAAAATCCACAAGCATATTGAGAAAATGAAATACAACACAACAGGGTGTGCAAATGCTGTCAGATTGATTTAGATGCAAATGCACAGCACAGCATGAGAGGCGCAGAATTCCTAGACAGTGATGACAAAATACTCAATTACAGCTTAAATGTTGTATCGGTTTGGGACAGAACCCACCTGTATAAGTGTCTGCTCTGCCGCGACTCCTCCGTACTCAGAAAATAGCTACAGGGGAAAGACACATTAAGAAAATCTGAAAAAGTTTTTGAGTTACTATTTGTAGACAGTCATTTATCCTCTTATAATAGAGTCTACTTCCACATACGACCTGCATACTAAGTAGGTTTGTAGTGGTTACACATGAAAAGTAGGGAAGTCAGTGATGTGCATTCATTTCTGTCCATACCAGATTAATTGTAAGTCATTGATTTACAGGCCTTAACTTTGATTTGAGCTATATCTGACTACTTATAAATATTCATGCATTGGAAAGATGAGAAAAACATTTTTTTCTGTAAAGCTATGACTTCTGTGATGGTTATTCAAGAGGGTTTGTTTTATGCGGTTGCAATTAGAGAACAAAGCCAGAGAGAAAATGACAGAGTCATTACAGCCTTTTCAACATTAAATTACTGTATTAATTTTAATTAAGTGCCATCTTTGCTGATTCGGTGGGTTAAATAGGATCACTAGGCGTAAATAATTCAATAATTACTCATATTAGGTAGTTCGGTATGAGATGCTTTACGACACAGTCTTGAGGCTTTCGAGATGAAACGGTTTGCTCATAAAATTTGATCTGTCATACATTTTATCGTTCTCCTCGTCAAGGGCGCACAGTGAGGATACATCCCAGTTCCCTGATGTTAGAAAGCGAGGAGAAACAGAAGGAGTGGTAGTCTGAAGAAAATGAAAGAGAAAGAGATTTATTAGAGGAGGCAAGTGATAATGGAAAGCAGTGGACAGGAAAATAAGAAAACAATAAATTTAAGCGTCAGATTGTAAATGATTTAAAGAAAGAAAGACACTGCAAATAAAGAAAACAAAAAGGTTACACATTTATATAAAAATATTATAATATATTATATTACATATATATTATAAAAGCACTGGGCTACATATGATTATATATATATATATATATATATATATATATATATATATATATTATATTAATATATTATATATATATATATATATATATATATATATATATATATATATATATATATATATATATAATAAAAATGAATACATTTATATAAAAATATTATAATATTTATATAAAAATAAGAAATAAAATAAATATTATTACTAAGAAATATTATATTATATATATATATATATATATATATATATATATATATATATATATATTTTAGCATTTTATTATTAGAGATTTGTTTATCTCTTAGTTAGGAATATAAGAACACATCATGACACGTTACTTCAAGTTCATGATATAAATGTGTAAATGACTTTAAATAAACATAAATCTAAATTAAGAGCTAGTGCACCTGAAAACCTAACTATTTATTCAAATCAAAGTCTAACATTTGAATAAAGTGAAAGACTTTACAATGCAATGGGGAGAAACACTTTACAATACACAGGAGTTCAACATCGCCCCTACACGTCCATAAAAAAGTCACATATACGCTGGGTACTTCAGGTTTCTAATCACGAAGTTTATGAGGGCATCTAATTTCATTGTGCATAACGTGAGTATGAAATTATTCCACCCACAGACCTGAGCGGGGAGGCTGGCGATGTGGAGAAACTCCCCACGGGCCCCTTGCTTGGCAGGCAAGATGAGGTAAAACAGAGAACCATCTGCCGTGAACAACGGCTCCTCCTGTAGGACAAGCCACCATCAATACACTTTCCTCCACCATTTTCATACAATTCATTTCTGGCCAAGGTGGATATGAGAGAGAGAGAGAGAGAGAGAGAGAGAGAGAGAGAGAGAGAGAGAGAGAGAGAGAGAGAGAGAGAGAGAGAGAGAGAGAGAGAGAGAGAGAGAGAGAGAGAGAGAGAGAGAGAGAGAGAGAGAGAGAGAGAGAGTGAACTTACCTGCCGCTGGGTGTTGTGCCAGAAGTCCATCGCCATTTGGTGCCTCTGAAGATTAAAGATGTTTTAAAAGGTTTAGACATGTCATATATTAGCCTATTAGGGCTGCTCCAAATACCATTTTTTGAGCTTCGAAGCTTCGGTAGTAATCAACACCGAATATTCGAAGCTTCGGAGGGAGGGGCTGAACATATTCTTCTCTCTAATAAAGGCAGGAATCTCTGTGTGTCTGTCTGTCTTTGTGTTTGCATTTTTATTATGTCGAGTTCATCCAATCAACTTCACGCGTGGCAGGTGTGTTGCTGCAGACCCAAGAGAGTGCAGTGTGGCATTTTGGTGCAACACGTTCAGAATTAATAAACTTTTAATAAACTGAACTCACGCCTCACGCGAGCAGGGCTTATATGCTCCGAGAACACACACTGCACTAGTGATACAAAACACACAGGTCTGTTAAGAGCAATGCTTTTAATAAGGTAGCCCAGTGCTTAATTTGTAAACTGCGAGGTCCCGGAATAAAGCGGGGTAACGGATCCGGTGTGCATTAGTTGCTTTTATAGGGTTCGTACGGTCATGAAAAACCTGGAAAAGCAATGGAATTTTAAAACAGCAATTTCCAGGCCTGGAAAAGTTTTGTAAAATACATGGAATTTTATTTCACAAATCTCTGTATAATAAAGTTATATTTAATCAGGTCCTGAATTTGTGTGTATAGGCCTATCGCATATTTTACTCATTCCCACAGCTTTCAAGTTTATAATGAGGGAAATTCCTGCAAACATTTATTGAATATAGCATGTAGGTTAGATGAGTAAATAAATCCACACAAAATACCAGATTAAATCAGTCATTTGAAAACAGCGTGAGTGATTCAGCTGTACCGTGTCTTCTCTCTTTCACTCTCTCAAAGTGGCTTCACATCAGCGCATCTCGTCTGCACTACAAGAGCTACTGCACGCTGATCCAAGACTTTCGCTCGCATCTTGGGGCAGCTGACAGAAAGAAAACGCATGCATCGCATTCGGTCTTGTGATAGCAGAGGGTCCGTTCACATGTCACGTCTTTTGCGCGCTTAAGTTCGTTATTTCAAATGTAAATGTGCGGCAAGCGCGCTCATAATAGAAGATTTTTCATGAAATATGTGCATGCTGTAGGTCAGCTGCTGGTGCAGATGTTCAGCCAGGCGGACAAGTTGAGAACCATTTTGCGGGGGATGCCAGGTGTTCGAGAGAGAGAGATAAAAAAAAGGGATATTGGAATCTCAAAACTGAAAATCGAATGCCAACCCACCGAACGAATATTCGAATAATCGAATATTCTTGTCCAGCCCTATATATTATAAGTAAAATATGTGCTTAAATCATTTGTTCTCTTCTGCCTGCCAGGAAGAGTTGTACATCATAACAAACTCCACAGCTAACGCAGAGTTTCAGTCAGTCCATCATTCTCATTGGCATGGCATTAAGGAAGTGCATGTTTCATTTTTATCTGCAGTTTAGATGTGCTGTCAGGAAAATCTAGAGTTCCACATCAATGCCATTAGGCTGTTCCGAGTGAACTTTATTTAAGACATAAGCTACACTTTTCCTCTATTTTTACATTTAGATTACTTTTGCCGTCAAATATTTTTTCATATTGTACATTATCATTTTGTCATGCCTAAATTACCTTGTAGAATTTAAAACGATTGTCTTTTAGTTTTTAGTTTGTTTAATTTTTTTTTTTGTTATTTAGACAAATAATATAGAATTTTAATATCATTTATCAGCCCACATATTCAACGGCTAGAGTTCCTGAACTATTTTCACAATCATTTTATCCATAAAGATGTCTCAAAAATTCATAAAAATAAGTCAAATCAACCAGGTTTTAGATCAATCATAACATTATATTGACACTACCATTCAAATGGTAGGGGTCAAAGAAAGAAATGAGCACTTCATTTTTATTAAAAGTGACAGTAATGATATTTATGCTTTTTAAACTTTCTATTCATAAATGAATCCTAAAAATTAAACAGTTTCAATATTAATAATAAGAAAAGTTTCTTGAGCACCATATCAGCATATTAAAATGATTTCTGAAGGATCATGTGACAATGAAGACTATGAAGAAAATTCAGCTTTGTGTCACTGGAATAAATTGCATTTTAAAATATATTAAAAATTAATTTTAAACTGCAATAATATTTTACAATATTACTGTTTGCTGTTTTAATCAAAGAAATGCAGCATTGGTGATCATAAGAGACTTTTTCAAAAACAATAGGCCTAACCCTAAGCCCAAACTTTTCAACAGTAGTGTATATATAATATTTTTGTATATAATATTACATATAAAAATGTTATTGATTAAAATTTGTATACATTTCAATATTAAGTAGTTTGCACGGAGAATTTTTGTTTTTAGATTAGGTTAAAATCACATAATAAAAGACTTGTGGCGTTGACAGAATCATCTATCATCCCTTAACAACCATAAAAGCGCATAGTCTTGAGAGGTTTATACATTATTGTTAAAAATCAATTTCTCTATGGAGAAAATGAATGGGATTTTTACTTTCAGAACCTGACACTTGCGCTCTGTTGTGTATTTCAGCACAGCTCCCAATGCCTCCAATTATAAAACACTGTTGACAGATTTGTCAACACACAGAGTGTAGAAATCAAACAAGGACAGCACATCTCTGTCAGACGCAGACGCTCCTGCGCATATGCATTCAGTCACTCACTCACAAGCACATACATAAAAAGGGAGTGACCTTTAAGCTTTAAAACAGGCTGCACATTAAAACTGAGGCTTAGAAGTAAAGCTGAGTTAGTCTTTCACGCCTCCAGAAGGAAATTAGGATGAGCCGGCAGAAGAGAAGACATTCTCTGCTTGTTCTGAGTAGAATAAGGAATGAGAGCCCAATCGATGAACGCTTTTCAGGTAAAGATACCCAGTGAGCTGCAGTGGATGAGCTGGTAACCCCTCACCTCTGTGCAGGCTCCTGTCGTAGCCTCACACACACACAGCACAGACTGGTTCTGGACCCGGTTCAACCAGCGCACAGTCAGACGCGTGCTGCTTATCCAGCTCACCATAGAGATGTAGCTATCTCTAGAGAAAGAGGAGTAAAAAAAGGCAGGCAGAAAGAGAATGAGAGAGTACAGTGCATTCAGAATCAATACTTTGATTATTTATTAAGATACTATCTTGCAAATCAAAATTTAAATAGGATTTTAGACCTTCTTAGACCTTCCCGTACAGGGTTATTATAGTTAACTAAAACCATAAAAATGTAAAAAAGGGGAAAAAAAAAGTTAACTGAAATAAAGTACCAAAAAATGCACGCAGCCAGTTTCAGCTAGTTGCCAAAAAAATTCTAACTTACTCTTATTTAAGTTTAACCTGTACTAAAATAAATGAAACTGAAAAAAACAATACTAAAAAGAAATTAAAATAAAAAACAGAAATCTATAACAGTATCTCAATTATACTAAAATAACACTGCTCCCCTAGATTTGACTTTGCATGCATTACAAAATTGACAAAAAAATGTATTATACATTTTTAAAAATATTTAATTTAATACAACAGCATTTTAAAATATAAAAAAACTAAAAATGTATTATTTTATCTAACATTTATGTGTGCAACAGAACTTTTTTATAAGGATAGTTCATGAATACATAAACATAATTTCTTTTCTTTTTTTAAAGTACCATTTAAAAAGGATACTCCACATAAACAAGTAAATTATGATGACTTACTAACACCAATTTTTTTTTTATTTTGAAGTATATTTGTAACCAAAAAGTTTCTGGTCCCATTGCCTTCCACAGTATGGACAAAAATACTATGGAAGTCAATGGGACCCAAAACTACTAGGTTACCAATGTTCTTCAAAATGAAGAGGACATAAGGGTGAGTATAAATGAAAGAATTTTCATTTTTAGAGGGACTATGCCTTTAAGGTCACTAGAGTATTGTGATGTTAGCTTAGCAACATGCAAAGTGAAGACATATTGATATAATATAAATAAGTTTAGAACACAATTACAAAAATTTTAAACAGATATGTTGGCCCCGTGTAAGCACTTTAATGTTTCCCGTGTAAATTTCCCATGTTTAGTTGCTTAAATTCCTTTTTAGTATTTACATTTAGTCATCTAACAAACACTTTTATCCAAATCAACTCGCAATGAGGAACATTACAACCAATATTACAGCCTTACTTTATGTTTGTTAACACATTGTGATGTTTAATGCTGCTATTTTGGTCAGGTCTCTGTAGCAAAATGAGACTTTAAGCTCAAGGGACTAACCTTGTAAAATAAAGGTTTAATTCGCTCTGGGGATGATTTTTCACCAGGAGGAACTGAAAAGCCGATTATAATCAAGGACAAAAATCAGCCTGAAAGCTATGCTTGGAGTGAAGATTCATTTTCCAGCAGGACAAAGACTCAAAGCACACAGCAAAAACAATGAAGAATGGCTTAAATACAGAAGGTTGGTATTCTGGAGCGGCACAGCCTGAGCCCAGGCTTGAATCCAATTGAAAATCAGCAGTAAGACCTGAAATTGCTGTCCACCGGCATTCTCCATCTAATCTGGCAGAGCAGAAGCATATTTGCGCTGAACAATGGCCAATAATTCTACAATCTAAATGCGGAAAGCTCACGCCGACAAACCCAGGATGATGCAGGCTGTACTTTTTGCTACAGAACTATGTGCAAAGTATTAAAGAGGGTTGGGGAAAACATTCAAAAAAAAAAAATCATTAAAAATTAACTATTAACTACAACACTTTATCATTGCAAATGTAATAAAATTTTCACTGAGTAACATCAAACCCCTCTCAATAATCCATTGCACAATGTTGCCTCAGAGCAACAACCCCATTTTCTTCAGTTTGCAAATGCATGATGCATTTAAAACGCCAATAAAAGGTTTAATAATGAAGGAATTACTTTGAATAAATTACTAAAATCTTTATTTTTGTAGCACTACATCCATTTTGAAGACTTATTCTGGCATTATGCACAGATTCAGATGCTCATAAAAGCATCTGTTCATATTGTTCATCCATTAAAAACATAACTCATAATACATGCAATAGGCATTTCACCATGTTTTTAGAAGGATATTAAAAATTAACACCTCTATATTCATAGCCTGTGCACTGCATCTGCGCAATTGTGGACACACAATGATTAAAGATAAACTTCACCTGCTGTTGTGGGAGTCTGGAGGAATCATCTCTAATGTGTGTGCTGGACCATATAAATTCACCACAAACAGACTGGCTGATGGGATTCTGGAGCCCGCCTGTACAGAGCAAATTATTTTACCATTATCAAATCAAAGACTAAATGCTCTTGCAGTCTATAAATAGTGCATATATTTGTATTAATAATTCAAAATAAACTTTTACTGTGATACTGGATTCATTTTGAGGTTATTTCGTCTTGTAAAACAAAATAGCTGGCTGCATGTCCACTGTTCTTACCTTCGGATACGGGTAGAGGACATTAGAAGGGTAGATCCCGCTCAGGAAGTGGTGAATCTCCATAAAAGGAGTTGCTGAGTTGTTAATTGACAGATATGCCAGGCGTGCACCGTCTTTTGCCCACCAGAAGGCAGGGTATTTCAGCAATATCTCCTCTAAATTTTAATAAGGTAAGACAGAAATGAAATTTTGATGAGGCTAAATAACCCATATGTAGACCTACGCTGATTATCATAAATCTCATTTACCTATCTCATTGTGTATTTATGAGACCAAATGAGATAATAATCTCTTCGTGAATACTGCAATGTCTTCAAGGGGTTGTCAAAATTGTCTCAAAGAAACACATAAAATTAAGGCGACTCATTAAAGTGATGGACTGCAGTGAGAGTGTTTTGAAGGGGACAAAACGTCCGAGATCACTGACCCTCATAGGTCCAATCAGACAGTCCATTAACCACCATTCCGTTTCTGCCCGTGGCTGTCAGACGCATCGCTTTGCTAGAAACATCTGGCTTGTAGTAGATGTCATTTTCAAAGATATAGACCTGGAGTCAACAAAGAGACACTGCCAGCATTAATATAGAGAGATGAAGCCATAATATTAAAAATGTATAAGGATATTCAAAAATTAAGAGGGCTGAGTGCATTTAAACAATAAAAATTACAGCTTGATAATTGTTTTAATGCTATGGCCAATAATTGTCTGAAGAAATAAAAAATAAAACACTAAAATCAAGAAAATCAGTCCTTTTAAAGGCTACAAGTGAATTTAGCCATCAAAACATTATATACAGTATGAAAATGGATATTCATTTTGAGATTTGTTATGCACAATTTAATATTTTTTTAATAATTACATACACTAATAATTAAAAGACAACTAATATCATCCAATGACCTATGACTGTCAAGTCTGATTAAGTCATTAAAAAAATTACAAAAATCAAAATAATAAATTAATTTAAATAATATAAAATATATTTTTATTTGATTTGATTTAACTAAATTAAAGAAGTTTGAAATGTTCATCATTAAATAATGCCAGCTGTTTTACATACATTTTTTAAGTTTGCAGTCTGGCTTATTATCATTACTTGAAATATAATAAGCATTAAGTCATTAAATTTTAAGTCATACTACTAAAATACCTAAAACTAAATATACTAAAACTTAATAAAAAAAACTATATGGATATATGTATTTAAAAAAAAACACACACACACACTAACAAAAATGACAAACAGATGCAACAAAATTAATAAACGCTACCTAAAATCAAAATGAAAACTGAAAATATATATTTAAAAAATCTATCTCAAAATATTAACAAAAATGACAATAGTATACCAATGATACTAAAATAACAGTATATACAGAGCAGTATTCAGTATAGTATTCCATTCCGAACACGCCTAAAAGTTAATTTTAAGGAGGCTCGCTACAGAAAAATAGACAAAGATGGTTCATCCTCACCAACTGGTTCCCTTGAGGTCCCCATGCTGCATACTGAAGTACAGATGTATCCTCCTCTGATGGGGTGAGGTCTGTAATCTCCCTAAGATAAGTACACAAAAACACACGCACCAAGACTGAACAAGATTGAACTGTTACTTCACATGCATTTGAAGCACTACACGGTACAAATTCGTCAGGTTCTGGCTCATTTCTGGAGTGCTTGAAAGGGCTCGTAAAAACAGCACGATGCAGATGCTGAATTAATACAAAATGAAAGTGAAGTATACAGAGAGGCAGGGGTCTGGTCATGCAATGAAACCACAGTTAAGGCTAAATGATCGGAGAATTCTGCCAAAACAAGCAAATGGGCTTCAAGACATTTGTTAGTTTCACTGCTGTTTCACAACCACAAGCAAAAAATCTCAGGCTTTTATCAACAAACATAACATGGCAAAGCCCCGTCAGGGCATTCAATAAATTGCAGGTTAGTGTAAAAACATTTCATCCAGCAGAGACCTGTCAACTCCAGAACAAATAGTACCTTTCCATACTTTTAAATATGCAATGCCTGATGGATAACGTTGGAAAAAAGCACAAATGCTGAGGGACCTCTGGACTGGTTTTTGGTTGTGCACATGCCCAGTGCAGGCCATGCAGAGAGGGACCTCCGTCTCTACCTACCCGCTGGCCACTGTGAAGATTGCAAAGGATGCTGTGAAGGACTGTGAGAATACCTGGAAAGGGGCAGAGGACATGGTAGATCCCTAAATTGTACACAAACACGTGTATGTTCGGAATTGCATACTACTACAGTACGCTTTCTGTAGTACACTCTTAAAAATAAAGGTTCCAAATGAGTGTTTTTGCAGTGATGCCATAGAAGAACCATTTTTGGTTCCCAAAAGAACCTTTCAGTAAACAGTTCCTAAAAGAACCATTTTGTAGAACATTTTAAAAACGTAAAGAACCTTTTTCGACTATAAAGAACCTTTTCTGCATTTGAAAGGTTCCATGGATGTTCAAGGTTCAAGGTCATAGAACCATTGATGCCAATAAAGAAACTTTATTTTTAAAGTTTGAGTGTCTTGTGGCTGCATTCAAATTTACAGTATGCATTTGAAATTTCAGGATTTCTTACTTAACTTTTCGAATTGTGCATTATAAAGGTCACTGCACACTGAGTCTGAAATTTTCGTCCGAATTTTTTCGCATGTTAAAAAATAAATACAACCTCACGTTGTGTCAATCACGTTTGCACACTGCCTCCATAACTTTCGTCTGTCATAAAAAAATTCGAACCAGGTTCGATTTTCTGTGTTTACGCATCCTTAACAAGCATTTTGATAGGAAAGGATGACGAATGTGAAAAAAACGAAAAAACGCATACGAAAATTTCAGACTCAGTGTGCAATGACCTTAAGAATGCAATGCGTTCAACTTGACCTTCCATTTCAAGTGTATAGTTTGTTTGGGGTCGATAAGATTTTGTTGTATTTTTGAAAGAAGCATTTATTTGATCAAAACTACAGTAAATACTGTAGTAATATTGTAAAATATTATTACAATTTAGAATAACTTTATTCTGTTTAAATATGTGACCCTGGGCCACAAAACCAGTCATAAGGGTCAGTTTTGTTTTTTTTTTCAAATTGAGATTTATACATCTAAATAAGCTTTCCATTGATGTATGGTTTGTCAGGATAGGACAATATTTGGCCGAGATACAACTATTTGAAAATGTGGAATCAGAGGGTGCAAAAAAATCTAAATATTGAGAATATCGCCTTCTAAGTTCTTAGCAATGCATATTACTAATCAAAAATTAAGTTTTGATATATTTATGGTAGGAAATTTACAAAATATCTTCATGGAACATTATCTTTTCTTAATATCTTAATGATTTTTGGCATAAAAGAAAAATCTATAATTTTGACCCATACAATGTATTGTTGGCTATTGCTACAAATATACCTATGCTACTTATGACTTATACTTATTTTGTGCTTCAGGGTCACATATATTTAAAATGTAATTTATTCCTGTGATGCAAAGCTGAATTTTCAGCAGCCATTACTCCATTCTTCATTGTCACATGATCCTTCAGAAATAATTCTAATTTGCTGCCCTAGAAACATTTCTTATTATTATCATCAATGTTAAAACAGCTGAGCTGCTTAATATTTTTGTCAAAACTGTAATGCAATTTTTTTTTCAGGATTTTTTGAGCAATAGAAATTTAAAAAGAACAACAACTTACTGCATCCTTGCCAAATTAAATTATTACTTTATTTTCTTCTTTAATTATTGAAAATAAATATTTAACATGCAATATAGTGAGACCACGTGAGAACAATGTAGCCCAATCCTATTTTTAAAATTTTTTACTTTTAAAAAAGGAGCCTGTATCATTCTATCATACCATTTTAAACAATAGTCTGTGTATATTGTGTAGTGTGCAGTATGCTTGAATTCCATTCTGAACAAAGCACGCGCTCACATTCAGTTTGCACCGCTCATAATCTCTTTCATTCTCTCACTGCATGACAACACAACTGTGGATTCTGGTTAATGGTTCATTTCAATTTCAATTTCAAGCTTCATTCAGCTGATTCATCTGAGGAGCACCGTGAACAAAAGAGGCAATTCTTTAGAAAACATTTGAATTTATTTCACAATCAGAAGCTGGAAGGGATACGGGAAGGCTTGACTCTTATTAGAACAGTACATCACATGTATGGGGACATATGACAGAATGATAGCGGCATACGCCCTGTCTTGAGCAGCGTGATCACTGGGGTCAATATCCCTCAACAAAAAAAAAAAACTGCTTGCGTAACATCCACATATCAGCTTGAAACCCCCTCCACTGGATTAGCACGTCAAAGATGACCTAAATCAATAGAAGTGTCCTTTGGGCCTCTAAGGACAATTGTGCTTTTCGGCAATAAGGCAGGATAGTATATTACAATGCATTTGGCTATATGAAGATATATTGATCAGTTAGGTCTGTAATGATTCGTATAAAATTAGATGATTGCTGCAGCATCAGAACAGAATGCAGTGTGACGACTAGCTTCGAACTGCACTCATTTCCCAAAAGCCTAATAGGATTGAAAGTCATGCCCTGCACTGCATGCTAAAAACAGAACAGCCGACTGTCGCACTGTCTGGTACTCTCTAGCAGTAATGTTAAACAATTATTTCATTAGGATGAATGTTTGAGGTCAGTAAGATATTGTTTTTGAAAGAAATGAATACTTTTATTTGGCAAGGATGCATTAATTGATAAAAAGGATGCATTAAATAGATCACAGTTACAAAAGATATCTATTTCAAATAAATGCTGTTCTGTTGAACCTTCAATTTATCAAAGAATCCTGGAAAAAATGTATTAGTTTCCAAAAAGACAAGCAGTACAACTGTTTTCAATATTGATAACAAAAAAAAAAAAAAAGTTTACTGAGCACCATATCTGCATATTAGAATGATTTATGAAGATTATGAGACACTGAAGACTGCTTAAAAAAAGATAGCTTTGCCATCACAGGAATAAATTATTAAAATAATTATCTATTTTAACATATATTAAAATAGAAAACAGTTATTTTAAATTGTAATAATATTTCACATTTTTAAGTTTTTAAAAAATCATTCTTGGTAAGCATAAGAGACTTCTTTCAAAAATATTTCAATCTTACCGACCCCACACTTTTGAACAGTATTGCATCTCAATATTAAAAAGACAGACATAAGATTGTGTGGCATGTGAAAGTTGCAATCTCAAAAGTGTCTAGTTCTGAGTTTTAGCACATTTTTTTCTGAGCATATAAGACTGTGTGTGTGTTGATTATAGGAAAAAAAAGATTGTGATTTCCTGCTGTGAGTCATAAATCCTCTTTTTGCAAGGATTCACAAAATTAATATCCATAAGGTAAACAGTGGAAGAAATATTACTAACGTGGGAATCTGCATCATTGTGACACTGGCATAGTAATCGCACTAATTTGCTCAATAACATTGAGCGCGGTACTGATGCCCACACAATTCTCAGTGCCAAAAGTGCAAGATCTGCCCTAGTTTTCCTTCCCGCCTGCCTTTTTTCCATTCGTTCTGTTCTCTGTTCTCGCTGACTGTAAAATCTTTTGATTCATGTTCATCACAACACGTCCTCCTCTGCGCTTTCAGTCTCAGGTTGCCCTGGTTCACAAAATGCGTACCTCTTAATTTCTGTATCTTTGTGGATGCTTTAGCTTTATTCCTTTAACTTTGACTTCCTTCCTCCTTGGCTGTGACTTAAAAGTGATAGCCCACCCAAAAAATGAAATATCTGTCATCGTTTACTCAGCCTCACCCGAAATCCGAATGACTTGCTTTTCACAGTTTTTTCCAGTTGCTTTTTCTATGCAATCACAATAAATGAAGCTTTCAAGGTTTGAGCAAAGATATACAAAAATCACGATGTTGATTTTCATTTTTCTTACATCTTCTTATAGTTGCATTTAGCAGATTAGAGCTTACTGATAATATAGTATACATTTTACAACAATGCAAGCAATCGAGCAGTTAAGATTTGCTATACACTACATATAATTTATATATACATATATATATATATATATATATATATATATATATATATATATATATATATATATATATATATATATATATATATCTTTTGCAGTATATATTGTTTTATGTAAGTGTACTGAATGTATGCGGGTAAAGTAGGATTTACTACATAATATATGATAAAAAGAAGCAGATGGTCATATATGACTGTGCTTTGAAGTATTTTGAAGTCTTAAGACAGCTTTGTGTAAGAAACAGATCAGAATTTACAATGTTATTTGCTGATAATTTTCCCCTCCAGTGAGCTGTTAACCACTGTGACAATGAGTCAGTGAGAACTTGAGAATCAATCAGTCTGATTCATGAAAGAATCATTCACCTTTGTTTCCCAAAAAGCATTTTAAGCCTAAGAAGATCATAGTGAGCATTGGTGCCAACAGTTTTGATGATCTACTGCTTTTAGGAAACCAAGCCAAGACTAGTTTTGTGAACCAGATCAACCAATTCATCTGATTCAAAAGCCATTCTCAAATCAGATATTACTATTTCTCTAATGAACTCTTACGAATGTGCCAAAATTCAGGTGTCAAGGTATCAATGTGTTTAGTAAATAATGACTTTTGGTCTGTTTCTTACACAAAAGCTATCATATGATTTCAGATGACTTGGAATAAAGAGTATGAGTCATATGAAATATTTCTGTGATGCTTTTGCATCCTTTTAGAAGTTCAAAAGCCTTCTTTTGTGTTCTATAGAAGAAAGAAAGCCATACAGGTTTGGAATGACATGTGGGTGAGTAAATGATGACAGATGTCTTGTCTTTGGCTGAATTATCTTTTATATTTTACATTTCCTATATCTCAGTGTTTCTGTATCTTTTGATTTGGCTCAGACTATCCCTCATGCTGTCTTTGGCAATTTCTATTTCACTCTTTCAGTACATATTTCGCCTTCACCTTCTTTTCCTTTACAACACTTGCCTTCCTTACCTTCCTTTCCCTTTTCCATTTTCTTCCTTCCCTTGCAATTTCACTATACTATTCTGGTGTCCCCTTTTATATTTTCCTATCTCCCTATCTCGCAGTTTCCTTTCCAATCTCTCCGCACACATTCACACATCCCATTCATCCCGTCTCTATGATTGATTGATTTCGATTGGACAGCGTGATCTAAGGGCGACTGCAGATCACATCATTTTTATCCTCGTCTTCTTCAGTCGCCGTAAACCCCCCCACCGTGTGATTTCTGTGCTGCTCTCAGTTCAGTTACTTGAGCCGCAAACTGCCTCAGTCAGCATATAATCTCTAGAGATAGTGCAAAAAAAGGGGGAGCGAGAGATAAAGGAAGAGAGACAGCGATTGTGACTAGAAGAACTAACAGAGAAATCCTGTGTTTCCCTGCAGATGTGACCACACAGATTGGCATCATTTATCATGTAAGACAGGAACCAATACCAAAAGAAAGAAATGATAAATTCCTGTTTTAGGACCATTATGATTTTTTGCATTTTGACAATTTTTTTCATGATAATTCAGCATATTTTCCCCAAATTCTCAAGCAAAGCAAATTAAAATAATAATAATAATAAATAATAAAATACAATATTTATTATTTAAACTGTTATAAAGCATTGAGAATAACAGTCAGTATATTTACATGAGCAGTTCTAATCAAGCTACAGTGGGGTTTTGCATAGTCAAGCTAAAGTCTACAGAATTAAACACATGCATGTCACTAAGTGTTTACATGACATTTTAAAAAGATTAATTATTGTTTTATTCCAAATTAAGCTGCATGTTAACATACTTACAGTGTCTAAACCAGCAGCACATCACAATTTGCTTCCATTATATGAAATGCTACTTCAGTAGCCACTTTTTTCCTCTGTCTATCCGAAATAAACTGATTTAATTGACAAATATCATGTATATGAATTATGAATTGCTATTTTTTTAGCTATTTTAAAATAACCCATGCAACATTAGTTTAATAAAATTTCATATACAGTTATTTACAGTTACATTGGAAAATAAGGTAAGATTGTTTCATTTGTGTGTGTGTGTGTGTGTGTGTGTGTGTGTGTATGTATGTATGTATGTATGTATATATATATATATATATATATATATATATATATATATATATTATAACATTTTCTTTTTACTGCTGCTTAATTGAGGCTGCTTAATTAGGGACACTGAGTAATGTAAATTAAATAAATAAATACAATTCATCATTTTACAAATTTTGGAAATAAGGTAGTGCTTAATTGTCACAAAATTAATGTCACACTGCAAACAATCAATAATAGGTTTAAAATATGCATTACTTGATATTTTACTTATGCAAAAAAAAAAAAAATATATATATATATATATATCTTATTTTTTATGATTTTGGAATGAAATGTCATTCACTAGATTGCACCATATCACATTTCGAGACAAATACACAATACAGAGCCTATTTTAATCAGCAACAAAATGCAATATTCACAAGAGATGTCAAGAGTGAGAGAGTGTGAGTGCAATTCAGGAGAGTGAGAATATGGATTGTACTGTCAGTGGTTTCACTCATTGCCTGTTTTTTCCTCTTTACCCTGTTTTTTTCTCATTACTCATGTCTACGCCCTGTTTCATCGTCCTCCTTTGAGAAGAGAGAACATCACTGCAGAGATGATTATTTTCTGAAGAGGAGGTTCGACAGGGGGATAAGAACTACAGATTGCTGTGGTTGCTCAGACAAATAGCCTACAAGTTGTTTATTTTCAGCCTGTTACTAAAACCTGCTGTAATCACAAAGGCTTGCCCCAGTGTGATGCTCATTACAATTCAGTGCCAAACAGCTCCTCTCCTCTGTTTCCTCCTCTCCCACTGCCTGTCTGTATCCCTCCTTCTTTCTTTCTGTACACCCTAGCTCCTCTGTGTTAGAATATTCTATTCCTTCCACGTTTGTTGCTGATCGTAGCAGCGTTCAGTGTTGAACATGCTGCAGAAATTATGAACAATGTAAGTGGTTTCTCCTGCATGTCTGAAAAGACTTTGTCCAGTCCAGTAGATAAAAGACATAGTTCACTCTCCTAACAATGGCATGCAAAAATGCATGTACAATCAATATCTGCACAGCATCTGTCAGGTTTTGCTATCTTTGTGTGGACCAAATGTACTCAAACTCCTGGGGCTCTATCTAGTCATTCCTATAAGGAAAATAATGCGGACTAAATAATCTAATTTATTATCTAATTTCAATCTAATTTTAGTCTAATTTACCCATGTAAAATCCAAGGATATTATTTTAGGGCTAGGGTTAAAATGAAATAAAATAAAATAAAATAAATGGAGTAGGATTTAAAAATAAAATAAAACAAAATAAAATAAATAATTGAAGTAGGATTTAAAAATAAAATAAAATAAAATAAAATAAAATAAAATAAAATAAAATAAAATAAAATAATTGGAGTAGGATTTACTCAGAAACTGCTGGTAAATTGCTAGTAAATTTCACAAACAATTACAAAAAAAAAAAGTCAAGTAATACACTGACTTAAATGTGAAATTGAAGTAGAAAGACCTAAATCTTTTCTATTTACATCTTTCACCCTCTTCAAAAATGCATAACATTATTGTGATATCTTCCTCTAGATAATAAGATATTAAAATAGCATTTCTGATGATCCTAGCAGTTCTTGCATGATAATTAAAAGAGCATTCACCCCCAGTTTCACAGACAAGGCTTAAGCTAGTCCCAGACTAAAATGCCTGTTTGAGCTGTCTCAACTGAAAATATCTTGCTCTGACATATCTTAAAATATGTCAGTGCCATTGTTCTGTCTCAAGACGCACACCTGTAACGTTTTCTTCTAAGGCATTTTTATAAAAGCTGCTTAAATATCTTAATTTAACTAAGGCCTAGTCCTGGTTTAAGCTAAGCTTATGTTTCTATGAAACCGGGCCATAGGTTCTTAAATATAATAAGATATGTGACATTTAAAGGACATGATATATCATATTTACATACAATAGGCAACACTTCATACATCATTAAGCGATTCTGTCAAAATATCAACTGAGATATGATTCTGCATGGTGATGGAAACAATAAGGAAAATAATAAAGAAATCATCTTTTTCAAAGAGAGGTAACGTATTACTCACATGTTGGATATTATAAGCCATCAGGATGAACTTCTTATCAGCTGAAACCTGAAATCTCATGGACTTCAGATCCTAAAACAGAATCCAAAAAAGAACACTTTAAAATAATAATTTGGGTTCAAAACAAATTAAGCTCTATCATACGCATCTATAGCATGCAATCAGTTATCACAGACAACAATTTTCCTTGTCCCTCAGTTTGATTAAAAAATAATCTTAAATTATATTAATATTAGATTGAAGTCATTAATTTTAAATTAGTTTTTAAATAATTACACTGTTGAGGCTCATATATTTTATGTCTATTCACATTTATCTTGGTGCAATGTCTTACTCCCTAGTCTTCCCTTATATTATATTATATTATATTATATTATATTATATTATATTATATTATATTATATTATATTATATTATATTATATTATATTATATTATATTATTTGAGGCTTCTATATTTTCTGTTTTAACATTTATCTAGGTGAAATGCTTTACTCCATAGACTTCCTTTTTAAATGTATTAACACAAATACAATTTTTATTTATTTTAGAAGCATTTCTGTAGAAATCAGCAAGGCATTGAGCTCAGCTTTTATTCTTCCCTCTAAAAACCCATCAGCTACAAACCATGAATGCAGTAAGTGTATTGTGGGTAGATGTCGTTGGGGCATAAAGCCAACGTGACAAGTGTACCAGTGTTGACAGTGTGGGGAGGAGAAGTATCTGCCATCTCAACAACATTTCATTGAGTATCTGAGGCAATGACCCATATATGTTTCTCAGTGTCACCCAGCCACAGCGTTCAAAGGGTGGCCCTGCTGAAACAGTCTCTTTGAAGACGCATGCTACGGGATCAACTGGGGAGAAGCGCAGAAAATGGGAATAAAAGACAGAGCATTAACTGTCGAGCCTCTAAAGCCGAAAAGCTATTTGCTCTTTCTCTTTGCTCATTTTTAAGCGTTCTGATTCTTTCTTCAAAGATGTTCAGCTACCAATCCATACCCTCTCTCTTTCTACGGAGTGACCCATTTGTCAGGTTCCATGAGAATGGAGCTAATGGAGTTGCACGTCTTGTCCTGCTCACATGCCTCAAGGGGGCTGTAATTCTCTTGAGAGCTGCTTTACACTGGTGGTTTGGGATGAGAGGAAGACTGTATGTGTGTTTTAGCATGGCCTTTATTTACTATGTTGCTGTCTTTTATGTGAGTGCATGCATGTGTAAGTATCCACTCACCAGGGTGCTGTTGTCCAGTAGCGTGGTGGTTAGATTGGTGCTGAGACTGTGGATTAAAACGTGACCCTCCTGTGTGCAAAGTGACACCTCGTTCTCTGTAAAACACACAGATCAACATTCAGTAGCTGAGCTCCGGACTGACCTGCAGCTAAACTGCAACCTAATTAGCATATTTTTAATATGCACTAAGAATACTGCATGTACTTCCCTGGTGATGGAAAAGTACACTAATCAATACGTACCATTAATATTTTTATCCAGCAAGGACGCATTAAACTGATCAAAAGTGAAAGTAAACTCATTTACACTGATACAAAAAAAAGCTATTTCAAATAAACACTGTTCTTTTTCACTTTCTATTTGTCAAAAAAACAATATATTACAGTTTTCAAAAAATATTAAACAGCACAACCATTTTTAACATTGATAACAATAAGTATTGTTTCTTAAGGGCCAAATCAGCATATTAAAATGATTCCTGAAGGATATATAATTAGAATAATATGTAAAATATATAATAATAATTCACAATATTAATATTTTACTTTATTTTATTTTTTTAAATGCAGCCTTAGTGAGCATAAGAGACTTTTCAAAAACATATATATATATATATATATATATATATATATATATATATATATATATATACACACACACACATATATATATATTACTGACCCCAAACTTCTGAATGGTATTACTTTCAAGAAAATCACCCTAAAATTACAACTTATATAAATATTACTTTATAAGAACCTTACTTACAATAAGTCAAACTGCATATGAAAATGGGGCAGAAGTATATATTTTAAAATCAAAATACTACACACTTAATCTTTACATTGAAAAAGGCAAATTTGGCATCACATTCCGTACAATTTTACTACAAAAAAAGTCAAAAGAGAACCAACACAAACACAAACAAAGGTGTTGTGGGCAATATTAGCCCAAAAACATGGAGGGATGCACACTTTAAACTTGAGGTAATATACCGTTCAGTCACTTTAAGAATAATAGTATCAATATATTAGAATTTGGGATGCAGTAACCCAAATTTTGCATGCTATATAATAGAAACTGAATGTGAATTGAAATGCAGCCTGAATGAATGCCATAAATCGAACACTTTAACCATTAGTAGAAAAACACATTGGTCTCCTGTTGCATTTCAAGACAATGATATGTTGCACTGCAGGAGCCCTAAATGTCCACGAGCATCAAATCAATGAACTTAAACCATTGTTTAAGTTAAGTTTAAACCACTGTTTGTACGATAGGAGTTTTCACCATTTAGCCACGTCGCACATGGGTCATGGACTCTGAAATCCTCGCACTCCAGGTTCTCCAGAGTGAGACGAGACAGCAGCAGGAGGTGAGACTCGTCTGAAATACAAGATCAAGCAGACAGTTAAGGACAACCACTACTCCTGAGGAAAAATAGTGTCTGTAACAAGAATGTACAGGATTATTTAACAAAATCAAAATCTTGATGCTAATGATGCAATGCAGTAGGCTGTAAAAAAAATATGGTAACACTTTACTTAAAGCCTTTATGTATAATGCATTATAAAGGGTTATTAAAGGGTACAATGCATTATAATTATTTATAATGTGCGTTGTACAACCTTGTAGCAAATAATTATTACAGAATTTAAAATGCATAGTGTAACAATGAAATGATAAGTGTTATAATATATTAACTGAGGTTATAATTATTCGTGAGATTGTACAATGCATTATAAGGTGCTTTATAAGGCATACTGTAATTAATGCAATAAATCTACTTTTATAATGCATTATATATAAAAGTGTTACCAAAAATAATAATAAAAATTAACAAACTTAATTAAATTCTGGAAAGTGTTTCCACAGGTTTTTTGAGATGCACTCAGTATTTTCTTCCTTAATAAAATTATTATATTTATTATATTTAAATGTAAACTATATATTGCATTTACAAATAAAGTTGGCAGCCAAGTGATTTTATTTACTGAATATGAAAAAATATATATATTATTGTTTAATGTTCTGTTACGTTGGGATCTAGAAGAGCTTCTGTTATGTTGGACACTCGCCAAGTGCCAAAAGCAGGTGAAACTTGGCTTTGGACATTTTACCCAACTCAAAATATGACAAAAACTCTTATATATCCCTACATAACAGTACAAACAAGCCTACTTAATTTCAACATTTACTCTCCTTATCCACTCTCCCCCAAAGCTTCCTGGGAAATATAAAGGCTCAGTGAACAAAAACAAACAAAAATTGTGTAGGTAGTCGGATTAAGCAAATGTCAGATTAATGCAAACGGATTAAGCAAAGTTCTGTTATAGAAAGACAAAAAATATTTGTTGCACGAACTCATTTTAAAGCTAAACTGAGCAAGCAGCAAAGAAAATCCATTTTGAGTGTTTCTTGCTTTGTTTCTGCTTGTCTTTTTGTATTTTTGTTTATGAATGGATGTCTTATATTTGAGCTCTCTGGCGCTCACATAAATCCTCTATAATCTTCTGTTGTTTTCCCATTTCTCTTTTTTCACTTATTGCAGCTGATCTCACATTTCTCTTTCTTTATCCTTGGCTTCCATTTGATTCAATTTATATTAATTTTCTCCTTCAATCTCCGTCTTACCAGGTGTGAGCAGAAAAATTGAGAGGGTGACCAGAGACATGACCCCCAAGATGACCACCATGGCGATCCCAATTCCCTTCCAATTCCGAGGAGGTCCTCCCGTGCTACCAAGGTCCTGCTCAAAAAACAAAAGTAACAACGTTAACTTTTCCCCCCTCGTACACATAGTCTCTGCACCGCTGAGGGAGAATGTATTAGTGCTGCCTCATTTGCACTGCCTCAGAGCAGGGATTTCATGTGAGACTTGTGTATCAGTGCAGCAACCCTCCAGGGGAGAACACAAGGACCTCACTCTGACAAAAATCTGTGTCATTTAGAGCATTCCTTCATAAAACCAGCAAGAAAAGAATTACTCAAGTGAAAAATGAGAAGCTAATTGAGTCTCATATTTCTGTTGTGTCTTAATTTCCACCGAATGGTGCCTCATTTCACCTATAACAGCTTTATGTACATGAAAGTCTGTGTGGGGGTTTGATTTTCCGCTATGCGGGGAGGCGAGGTTGGTGTTTCAGGGCTTGGAAGCATGCAGAGATGCTTTCTCGACTGTTTTTCGAAGCTGAATCCACTGCAACAAAGTCGAACGGATGAGGCGAGTGAGAGTTCTCTTACGAAACAGTATATTAGATGTGTTTTCAGCTCCCAGAATGCCTCTGTGACAGCCAAGGCTGAAGAAAAAAGCTATAGTGGTGTATGTGACGGCCAGGTTGGGACGGTTACGAGACCATCAGTCATAATCAGGAACAATAAACAGCCACTTCAAGGCAGTGGAAAATCACTACTCGTGGCAGATAGTAAGTGTTTACTCATTGACTGTCCATAAAACTTAGTCTTCATTATCTTTTTGTCTTATGTTTGTGGTTTCAAAGGGAGAAGCGAAGCCACCACTTCTTACCTTTCCTCAGGGGTAAAGGTGAATGAGAGATCTGTGTTAGTAAAGGGGGTGGGATAAAACTCATAACTTTACCAACCAGCATCCTGGCAGACTCCTTAACCTCAGCTGTCTCAGAACAAAAAGAGCACCACGAGAGCAGACTGCCTGCCATATCTCACCTAAACACCTTCTGACTGGCTGATAGCTCTGTATACACTATTGCAGTACGTCTAAAAGCTGATGTGAATGTTTATTTTGCCATTCATATCAAGCCCTGACTATTTTTATTTATTTATTTTTTTTTTTTATAAAACCGAATTAAAGCTGCAAGAGAATTAATTATGTATATCACGCAACTTTTTACCTTGTAAAGCCAGATGTATGAAATAATAGTTATATGTCTGGCTTTACCGTGCAATCTGATGCAGTTGTTATTTATATGTCCAAAAATTTTAAATGAATTCTGATAATTTGTAATGTAAATCAATAAGATCTTTATAATGCGTATAAATGCCAGTTGTCACTCTGGATCTCTATCAATAATATGTCTTAGTAGATTTGATATTTAAATTGTTATGTTTGAAGTCTGTTTTTATAGTGGAAGTAAACACATATAATGGAATGCAATACAGTGATGATTGAGAGAAGTACAAAGAAATGTTCTTCAAAAGCCTGTGGTATCACTTGATACATTTCAAAATGATTTAAATTATACTATTTATATTTATTAGTTGCTAAAAAGTATAAACTATCAATCAGACAATCAAACGTATTTAGTAGACTGAGGTTTTTCATCAAAGTTTTGATCAAGTTGATAATTTAGGGCCTTAGAAATTTGTGTAGGAAATATGATAAAATAGGCTATAGGGTACAATATATAATGGCTATGTTCAGAATGGAATACTAGTTTACTGCTGTGCTGTATAATGCCTACTTTTATAAAATTAGTAAATATGGTAAGTGAAACAACAAACATTATTCCATTTTACACATTTTACAACTGTAATATGCTACAGTGTCTTAACTTAACCTCACTTTTCATGTTTAATACTTCTGGTTCATTCATCGCACTGGAAAGTGAAAGTCAAGTTGAGCGCATTGCATTGTGGGATACAGTATTCAATGCAGTGCAATCTGTATATTGACAATTTTGGTAAAAAGAGTAAGTCATCTGAATGTTCTATGGCTGAATTCAGAAAAGCAGACTAGCATACTACTACTATTTCAGTCATATCTTTTAAATGGTAGAAATGAGATTATGCTAGTATGCACTTCCAAATTCATACCACTTCACAAACTTATTTGTTTAGTAGGCAGTATTTAGTGTACACTGTTAAGTATAAGCAGCACACTAGTATTGTAGTATGTTTGGAAAACTTGTTTGGTAACAATTATTAGAGGCACAAATATGGCTTTCAGAAACTTCAGTATTAAAGTGCTGACAATCATTAATATTTTCAAACATATACAAAAGGAAATTAGCAGGTCTGTTTCTGTGGCCTAAATTCACAGATTCAGAAAGTCTAATTAGAGGCTCTGAGTTCTTGGATGTCGTTCATTGTTGTGAAACAAAAAGATAACTTCAAAAGCTTCAGAGGTTGCCAGCATGGATTCTTGCCAGAGGCTCATTATTAATAGATCTTACTGGCTGCTCCACACAATTAAAACAGCTGCTGATAGTGTCTGATAAATCTATCAGCAGGATAAAAAAAAAAAAAAAAAGAACAAAATTGGCCTCTTTTCAGATTCCACAAATCTATAATACTTGCGCTTCAGAAAGTCATTCCCTTACATCAAGGAGATCCACAATCAGCTCAAGGCTGAACTTAGTCTCAGATCAGGGTAAAACACTGAAATAAAAAAATAAATTTCTTGTTTTCCAATAAAATGCACCGTTCAAAAGTTTGGCGTCATTGAGCTTTTTTATTTTTATTTTAAAGAAACACTGTAAAAAAAATTCCGTAGTTTTTACAAAATAATTCTGGCAGCTGTGGTTGCCAGAATGATTTTGTAAAAAATACAGAAAAACTGTAAACACATTTACAGAACAAAACTGTAAAATTTACAGTATAAAACTGTAATTTACAAACAGGAAAATTTGAATGTAAACCACTAAATTCAACAACACACACTGCTATTAAAATCTGTTTTGTACCTTTAACATACTGACAACCACCATAATAATGCAGGTGGTAAAAGAGAAAGCCACATGAAGAATCAAAGCTCATCACAGGTAGCTTCGCCACAAGCAGAAGTATATACTAATATATAGAAGGTGCACAGAGTCATTCATGCAAACACAAAACACCATCATGGTAACACACATGATACTTAAATAATGCAATAAACTTTCATTAAACAACAGAACATGTAACATAAAGCCCAAATGTACATAACTGATAACAAAAACTATTAAAAAACATGATTATTTAAACAAAATACTTTCAAATGTGGAGAGTCACGCAGAGAATTCTGGGAATATCAGTTTACAGTTTTTGACTGTAAATTATACATTGATTTGTTATTTTTACTTCTAAAAACTGTATAATTAACAGCATTTTACTGTAAAATTACATGAAATGTCTGGTTAGATCTTTTACAGTTTTTCCCTGTATATAGTACAGGAACTCGCTGTTAACATTAACAGTTTTTTTCAGTAGCGTTTTTACAAAATTTTACAGTTAAAATTACACTTATTTTTTACAGTGAATGTATTCTTGTATTCAGCAAAGACGCATTTGATAAAGAGTGATTGCAAAACCGCATTAAAAAAGACTTGCAAAAATTATCTTGAATTAAGCCTATTTTTCTTAACTGGAAAATTGTTTTACTTGTATTAAATATAAATGTGACATCATTTAGTGAGGTCTAACACAATTTTCACAGTTGGGTAGAAAAAATAAACTGGAAAACAAGACAAAATACTGATTAAGCTGATGTTGATTTTGCTTTATAAGCTTGTGACCCACTCACACTCCCCTATAAAGTTATGGTGGCAGCCACAACAACACAATTAATGTAATTTGTTCACACTGTTGAGTACAAGACTGACACTGTTTTCATTTCAAAGGCGTCTCTCTCATTACGGGCTGAGAGCCCAATACTTTCTGTGTTAAAGCTTCATCAGCTCGGTTCCCGCAGGTCCCCTGAGCTCTGAAATTATACTACACTCCCAATTAGGATGACTGTTTTGGGAAACAAGGGAGAACCCTGCATTACAGATGAGAGAGTATCATCAGACTTGTATGTTAATGCATAATATATTGGGAGAGAATTCCCCATCTGAGGGATGCAGTACATGTCTTAACCTGTGATATATATGACCAATTTTTATGATAACAGTTAATCACAATAATAATCACAATAAACATATTAAAATTGCTGAAAATTCAGCCAAAACTACTATTTTTAATTTAGGCCTACTTTAATTTTATGGCACTGCCTTTTTTGGATAATCAAGTGAATGAAATACTGTGATGCTGCTGACGCAGGAGCCACAGGAAAACTGATTATTTTAACAGTGTCCTTACTACCTTTCTGGGCCTTAAATGTGGCAGTTGGTTGCTGTCTATGCAGGGTCAGAAAGCTCTCGGATTTCATCTAAAATTCTTCATTTGTGTTCCAAAGATGAACAAAGGTCTTACGAGTTTGGAACGACATGAGGGTGAGTAATTAATGACAGAATTTTCATTTTTGGGTGAAAAAATCTTTAAATCAGATTGCATGAGTCATTCTCTATATTATAGACAATGGTCTTTAAAACCCCATATTCCAGATCAAGAGTTTTATGATTCTGAGAGCCATTGTGAAAAGAGAGGTGACAAATAGAGCCATGGAGAAAACGTGACAGAGGCTGGCCTTCAAAAAAACCTGGCACTGGTGTCAAAGTGACACATTTTCGGCCGGGCAGAGTCCCAAGCAGACAGATTTCTCATTGTATTCCACTCAAGCGCTCAGTTCACAGAGCAGCGCCTCTACAAAGCTGTCAGTCACATATATTGCGCCACTCCTGCAATGCAGAAAGCAAGGCTTTCACGTGGGCGACAGTCTCATCAGAGATGCTCCCGTGCTATAGGAGGGAAAGAAACATGTCTAGAGGTTCGATAATGTACATCACGTTAGAAAAATCTTAACGTACCAAACACCTCAGAACTAGCAGAGGAGATTGATAGCAAGGGAAGTGAGGAGAACTCCAGCGGGAAATAATTAACATGAGAGCGGGGAGCTAATGTGAGCGTTCTGAGAGCAGTGTTGTCATGTGTGAAGATTTTCCTAGTAGAAAATCAAAAACCTGAGGAGAAGGGAGACCTGTGATTCTTTGGGATTACAAGAGGGCTTATATTTTCTGTTAACAGATACAGGTTTATCAATGGGAGTTGCTGGCATCGATATCTAGTTAATATCAGCAAAATGAGTTACAAACAAAACTGGTGAAATGAAAACTTATTTCACGTATATCAATTTTACGTAAGTTTTTTACCTTGAGTGTCAAATGGCCAGTGTTTTTCCCCTTGCAAGTTTCTTTTGTAAATTTGATGAGCGGGTACGAAATTCCGCGAAAATGGCAGATTGATTTACAGTAGCCTATCAAAAAATGCACGACAATGAACTCCGCTCACTTAACTGTAGGGTATACAAAACTACATACAGTTGGTTTAATGAACCCATTAAAAATTAATATGAAAAATGATACATTGTAATAACTTGAGAAAGCTATCCTTTAGCATTTTCATTCCAAGGCAGTAGGTTAGCTGGCCTTTTAATACTGAAATTGATTTTAGGAAAGTGCTGTCCTGTTGGCAACACTTTTCATACTTTTAACAGCCCTTCCAAAAAAATTGCCATTATATTTATAGCACACATTTCAGAATGAAAACAAAAATGTAAGTGAAAACTATCAATCTAAAGACCAAAGAATTTTTCACCATGGTCCAAACCATTACTCTTATTCCTCTTATTCCTACAGTTCTCTCAAGAGTACATAAATACACAAAATAAAATATGAAGTACAACTGCATCTGTTCCTAAATAAATTATGATTTGAAAAGAAACGCATGTGAAAAAATGTATTAATGTCACAAGAACATTATTAACTATTAATTTTTTATTTTAACAGGTTGCTATTTCCTATGATCTGGATTCCATGAGAAAACTATTTTACAAGGTGCTGATTGAAGTCCTATAATGTGATTCGAGCAAAAACTAAAAGATATTAGCCAATTCTGCAAATGTAAAATAGTTACATATTGCCATGAGACTGTGGAATGCTCACAGAGCTAATAAGATGCATCTGAGCTTTGCATAATTCTGGAGCATATGGCGGAGTCCTGTTAAGCAAACTTGAAGGCAGTCTTTCAAAACCCAGAGGGCAAAAACATGACCTGCAATCCAATAAATATCAGCTACAACTGGTAAATGGATGCATATGAAACGAATATTGACAAATTCATTACATTGAAGCCACGCCATGTCTAATTGTGATGACTGATGCTGACTGAATAGATGGAGCCATAGCTGATATCCATAAAATGTGCCCCCAAATGAGTTATTCTGTCAATGTGTTTGCTATTGATAAACGAGCAGCATTGAATTGTTGAATGTCTTTAAAATAGTTAGACAGACACCATACTGAATGACACATGATAGCAAGCATTGAACACAAATGATTTGTTTTGCTGTACAAAGCTGTTTCAATTATAAAACATCTCCAGGGGCAAAGGATAAAATGTCCATTCACTTTACTGACAGCAACTCTTTCTTCTTCTTTGGAAGATTTTTTCAAACAACCCACATTAAGACAGACATAATTTAATCAACTCCAGCATCACACTGACTGCTGCCAGGAAATAATTGCTGTTGTTATGCCTAACATCACACACACACACACACACACACACAATTCAAAAACAGCCTTTACCAGAAGTTACAGAAAAGAAAACAGCAGCACAGATTTGAACAGTTGTAGCCTGTTGTGGAGATTCTATAGACCTTATGTTGCTTCGCCCATTTTCAGCGCTGCGTTCGTTGTCTTCTTTCTTCCGTTTGCATTTCCACAGTGTGAAGGTATGTCGTAGGAACTTGTTATGACATCCGGTTCGAACATTACAATGTATCTTAACCTTTGTTAACCCTACAATAAGCAAATCCACTTGACCAGCTAATTACTCTTTCAGAGAAAAAGCTACTGCAAAAACGAAAGTTCAAAGACAAAATTGAAGATGGCTGCGCAATTCTTTTTCGCATAAGGTCTTGCAATATCCCGATACGTTCACCTGCATGGAGAAAGTGAAGGGTTGAAAATAAACTGTAATCTGTATCCCAGGAGCACCAGAAACTTAATTATGCAAGACGTTTCTCGGATTTTCCCGTTTGGGACGGAGCTTTCACATGCAATTTACATTTTTTTACATTTACATTTGTTACATTTGTTCGTGTGCACTTTCTCATGCATGCGCAAACATGTCTAATGTTTGCGTGAAGTTCTTATGTAAAGATGAAGTGCCCTAGACAATTTCTGCGCTACTACTGCTACCAAACGTAAAATAATAATAAATTACTGTTTTCAAAAAAATTTAATTAGGGTACATTGACTGGCCAGTGTTAATGATAACGAAAACTAAACTATACCTTTTTGTTAAGAAAACGTATTAGACATGCAATATAGGCTAATTGGAAAAAACCTAAACTAAAATAATTCTCCTATGAATCCAAAAATTTAAAAAAGCCTATAATTTAGTTTTTAGTTAGAGAGAGAGAGAGAGAGAGATTGTATTATAGTTTTCGACAGCACTGAAACTAAAACTCCAAACGTCAATAGTCTTGTTGACGTAAATAATTATAATAAACATCATAAAGTAAAAACTGAAAAGGATAATGGAAATAAATAAACAAATAAATACAAAACTACAAAATTAAAAACATCAACAATCCTGCTGATAAACAGTCCTAATTAAAGTTTAATAATAATAGTTATAAATAATAAAGTAACAGTCATACAATGCAATCTAAACAAAGTTAAAAGGACAAAATAAACTAAAAAATTAAAAACATATAGCCCTAGACAGATAGTCCCAACTACAAGCAAAAAAAAAGTAAACTAAAAATAACAGTCATACAATGAAAATTAAATTACATTCCTAGAACAATGAAATACTGAGAATAAATAAACAAACAAACATGCATACCTAACTTCAAAATTCAAATCGTAACCAACCAAATCAACCAAATCAACCAAAGTTGTCTTAGCCTTGAAGAGCAGAAAGTATTTATTTATTTTTTTTTCAAAAAAATGACACGCTTCACCAGTGCCGGCCGGTAGGGTTGGGGGGCCCTAGGCAAGATAATGAAAATGGGCCCCACTAGTGTAAAAACTGTCATAGCAAATTGAGGAGCTAAGAGAAAGCACATAAAATGACAGTTTAAATATTTAAGGGTAAATGTGCATGAAGTGTAACACATTCAACATACACATGTAAAAATATTTAAACAGATTAAAAAAAAAAAAAATAGGAGTGCAAGTGAGCTATTCTGAGAGGCAATATCCAGTGAATTCCAAAATCTGGACACAAAATCTGAACCGTAACAAGAAATGTTTTCATTACTAAATAAAACCATTAAACTAAATAATAATTATTGATAATGATTATTATCAGTATATTTCACAGAAAACTGCAGCATTAGACTACCTGTTAACATGCAGGCCTATATAAATGTCTAAAAATCTTTGACAGTAATTTCTTAATTTTTGTCAGGAAATCTTATGCATCCACTGAAAGAGAAAAAAAAATCCTCTACACTGGAGCAAAACTTAGAAGTAGGCCTATTATTTTTCTTATTTTTACCCAAAATTAGGTGTTGTGAGCATTAGTGAGTGCACACATGTAATGCAATGTCTGTTTCATTCTGGTAGCCGGAGGGCGCCCTCGCGCAGTAAATCAATAAGTGAAAAACTCATATAAGTCGTAAATCATAGGACGTTTCAGGAAATCCCTAATATGGACAAAGGCATACACTATAGTCGCTGAATTGAGGCAAGTAGACACGTTTTAACTGATAAGATAGGTAGACAATAAACATACAATTGCGACTAAATGGTTTGTGTGATCTTCAAGCCTTCTCGTTTTTTTTAAATATGAATTAAGTATATTTATAATGCAGTGCTAATCAACATAGCCTTGTATAACACTGTATAGAATCCTAAAAAAATAATGATTTTGCCCCGTTCTGTGATATGAAACCAAGTCAGCTCACAAAAGGAAGTTATTTCAAACACTCGACTGATGTAATGAAATGAATTTGGAGCCAAAACATGTCATTAAATGTTCTCTTTGTTGGACAACAGGTTTGAAAATAGACTCAAACCCATGTAAAACCCATGCAAATTTATTGGTCGCACAGACCGATTTTTTCATGCGTTTGACATATATGTCGCACTGTACAGAACAGGTGCGTCATCCGTACGTATAGTCAGAAGACGTTTTCGGCTTGAAGCAGCGCTGCGCAGACCGATCTCTGTTTTGACATCAACCACAAGAGCGATTTAAAAGCATAATGTTGTCTGCGCTCCAATTTAATGTCTTTGATGTCATACGCCGATCGGTCTGCGCAGCGCAGATGCATCTCGAACAAGCATAACTACAAATTTAATTGACAACCTCGAGGCCGTGGGGCCCTTAAGGCGGGGCCCCAGGCGACCGCCTGTACCGCCTGTTGGACGGGCCGGCACAGCGCTTCACCTTTAACAGCATTAAAAACAAGATCAAACTGAAACATTCTGTCTCTATCAGTGTACTAACCAACAAAACAGACCAGCTGTATAGTCATAATGACCTGCTCTTGATGTGAGTTCAACACATTGGTGCCAGACATATGGTGAACTCCATATGCTCAGTTCCGTGACATTATCCAACCCGAAAACACTATTCCAGGACAGCCTACAAACTGTAACCCCCCGTGTGCAACTTCGTGACACCAGCATATGTAGCGTAACACGATTTCTCCTCTAAATTACATTTTTTAAATATTGAATTCCATCATTTTTTCATATTTTTAATCCCTGCTGTTGATATCGAGTTGCACTATGTTGCTATGGCACTCTTTTATACTGCTCCCGTCACTGGCCGGATGGGAAGGATGTCATAACATGAGGAGGTGGAGAAAAGGCACCTACAGACCTTTCATTATCCATCCACAGAGCAGCTCTGGTCCAGAGTCATAACAGTGTCATGATTGTGTGCTCCCGTAGCTCCCGTCAGAAAGTCTTACCACCCTCCTTCACTTTTCAAACAGCCCACAGGTCCTCAGCTTCACAAAGGACCCCGTGGATGGAGCACGACAGCCCCCGCAATCCCTCATTCCCTCTTTCTAGCTACAGACAGGAAAACATCTCAGAGTTGGTGTTCAGCATGCCACCGACTGAATCATACATGTCAAATATGACTATGAGTAAACAAGGATGAAAAATTTATGAGCTAATGTGACTTGAAGTCTCTTAAACAGTTTGTTTTTGTGTCAGATTTACACATAATGAAATGAAATGAAAAACATGATGAAATACGCCAATGATATTGTACAAAAAATATATAAAATCTCAATAATAAAATATATATAAACAAACACTTGGAATAATTAAGTTCTTTTTACATATTTGAAAAGAAGTCTCTTATGTTGGCCAATGTTGCATTTATTTGATTAAAAATACAGTAAAAACAATAATATTGTGAAATATTATTAAAATTTAAAATAACTGTTTTCTATTGTAATATATTTTGGAATGCCATTTATTCTTGTGATAGCAATGCTAAATTTTCAGCATATTACTCCAGTCTTCAGTATCACACGATCCTTTAAAAATCAATTCTGCTGATTTGCTGCTTAATTATTAACAGTTATTATTGGTGCTCAGTTATTAATGCTAGTTCTTATTACGATCAGTGTTGAAAAGACAGTGTATCATGCTTTCGCATTCCATGTATGTATATTATACTTTCTAATATACATTTTATATAATATTTTATATATTTTAATTCTACTTTCTTTTATTTATTTAAGAGTGAAAGATTATATCAGAGCTTGATTTTATACATGAGGAATTGATTGGATGTTAAAAAGTGGGCGTTACCTATCAGTTCAGAGCAAATGTAAATTTACTAAAATAATAACTAAACATTATCCATACTTAAAGTCTCAGCATATTAAGCTGAAAAATGACAATGAGAATTTTAACATTGAAAAAAAGGCACACTTCACCTTTAAGTAAATGTAATTGATTTTACCCAGTGCTTGCTTATATAATTACATTTCAACACTATAGAGTGTGACCCAATCCTCATTAGACAATTAAATGATTTAGAGAAGTCATCCCCGAATACAAGCAAGCGTTGTACTGTGTGACAGGGTTCTACATTTTGCCTTTACTGTGGTAATGGGAGGAAGCTAATTCCCACAATTCATTTTGAAAGATGTCACTGCACGCAAACTGTCTAACTAATTACTGCAATTTAAGCACTAACCTCTGAATACAAATATAAATGGGCTTGAGATGTTTTCTAATTTGCACATTTGTTGATGGACTTCAAGAGTGGACTGGTATTGCAATACAATGTGCTCTTAGAAGTGTTTATATATAGACAGTGTGTATATATATATATATGTGTATATATATATATATATATATATACATATATATATATATATATATATATATAAACATAGATCATAATAATCACATACATTTAGTGGCAATGTTGTTGTTTTGCCACCGAGGAAAAATTATTTAATTTGCTGATGAATAATTACATCTTATATAACATCCGTTCCTTCTCAAATAAAAAACGCACAATCAGATATAGCAGATATAGCATAGAAAATATCATAAATAATAACAATAAAAATACTAATACTAACAATTAATTACAATAATAAAAAATCACATATAGTGAAGTATAACTACTAATAAGACAAATTATAAATAATAAAATATGATTTTATAATAATAATAATAATATATATAATAAAAATAAAAATATAACAAATAATATCAGACAATCTCTTATATATAGTATAGATTATATATATAGGTATAGATTGTCTCTTGGACATTAATGGAGTACATGTACCTGCAACGAATGAGAAAGCAAAAAAGCAAAAGCTTTGATGAATATAAAGTGCTGCCATCAGCATAACAGAGAATGTTTGGGGATGAATCATTTACAGCTGTCAGGCAATACTGTCTAAGAAAAATGACTCACATTTAGTTGGCATCTAGCTGGATTTATTACAATGAGGAGACACTAAGCCTTACTCACAAAGATATTAGACATAGAATACTTTATTAAGGATCTTTCAAGCAAACAGAAAGCCCACTCAATCATGATCAGTCTAGGAGTAACTGTCAGCACGTGCTCAGAGTATCTGCCTAAAGCGGATAGCACAAAGTCAGTTCGTATCATGGTTTTCCTCTCATGGTAATGAAATGCATTGGTTTTACTGAGGTCTAAGATATGAAATATTACCATCAGAAACGAATATGCATTTTGAATAAATAACAACTACTGGAGGTGTTTGCAGTCATATTCTTTCACAGATATACTCTCCCTCTGAGCAAACTTGTCAATCACACCTTTCGGAAAAAACTTCCAAGGCCTCGCTCAGGAAAAAAAGCGCACTTAAAAAATTATCGCTGTTTGAAAATGCCTAGAGGAACCGCACTAAACAATCTCCAGCCATTTGATCCAAAACCTACTGAACAGTGATCACGTGCTGTGAAACAGCTCCTCATGAATAGAGCCATAACAAAGGAAAGGCTGGAAAGGGTGTTATGCAGCTCAAATCGATGACACAAAGTACAGTTACATAATTAATGAGCTTTCGGCACGGATTTGTTGACGCTAACATTTGAAGCAGGGGACAAAGTGGTCGCTGTCTCAGGAGACCTTCTACCTGTCAATAATCTGAGAGGAAAAGATACACTTCTAAATATCATTTCCTCATATGTATCTCTGACGAATAACACTTTCCAAATGATCAATGGACTTTTGCTCAGATAACATTTTAATATTAATTGATGGATTAGATTTTTACATGTTTTGGACCTCATGCAAAAGAGTAGTTGCCTGCAGGATATGTGGTTGCCAAAGTGTTCTGAGTGCTTTTTAACGCTATCTTCATATCATATTAAATGATATGATACGCTATAATATGATGATATATGAAGATATTTTACATTATTTTTTATTTTTCATTAATATATATTTTATATATTATATTTTTATATTATATATTATGTTATACTTTATTTTATATTGTAGTTTATATTATATGTTTAGATTTCTATTTAGATTTATATATATTATATTTATATTATTTTTGCATTATTTTACACTACATATTATATTATATTATAATTTTGCAATATTTATTTTGTATTTATATTTTATTTAATATATTTATTTATATTTTATCACTTTACACATTATATTATATTATTTTACACTATATTTTATATATTATATATTTCCCTTTTTTGTTAATATTTATTTTTTAATTATATGTATTTATTTTATGTATTATTTTATTTTATATTGTATACCATCATATATTCTATTATCTTATCTTATATTACATTTTGTTTTATGTTATTTTATATATTATATTGTAATAATTATATTAGAATTTTTATATTATAAATTTATATTATAATTATATTATGTTTTACACTATATTGTATTTTATATTATTAAGTTTTACTTTTCATTAATATTTCTTTTTGTTTGTATTTTATTTGTATTTATTTTATAAATATTTTATATTGTTTACCATTTATTATCTTATATTTCTTTACATTTATTTTATTTTATTTTATATCACTTTACACATCATATTATATTATATTCTTTTGCACTAAATTTTATATTATTGTATATTTCACTTTTTATTAATATTGTTTTATTTATATTTATTTATTTTATGAATTATTTTATTTTATATTGTTTACCATCATATATTTTATTATATTATCTTATATTACATTTTGTTTTATATTATTTTATATATTATATTGCAATAATTATATTATAAATTTTTATATTCTAAATTTATATTATAATATATTATATTTTACACTATATTGTATTTCATATTATTAAAAGTTTTACTTTTTATTAATATTTATTTATTTATATTTTATTTTTATTTATTTATTTTATGTATCATTTTATTTTATATTGTTATTATCTTAAATTATATTTTTATATTATTTTTTATATTATATTATTTTACTGTATATTATAATATATGCAGCGCAATTACAAATATGAAAAAAAAAATTAAATTATAAACAAAACTGAACACACATTATCAATATTTTTGTCTCTGGCATAACACAATAATGTAATTACGAAATTACATTATTCTTATTTATTGTAAATATTGTTATTTAATATTCCTCCTAATGCAAAATGTAGTCTTCCTTCTGCCAGAAGGTTCAATTCAATACACTGAAAGAGCTTTTCTTGCTGAGGTAAGCATAAGTTGCTCTGACATGAGCAGAGTAAATTCAAACCTTCCCATCGTGGATAAAATAATTTCCTGTCACTCAACATTTAGATGATAAACCATAATTTTAAAGGCACACTCAATGTCATTTTTTCCTCATTAGAAAAGTTTTACAATACATACTTTTGATATCATATCATTGACCTATAAAACTGTTGTATTTCAAATCATGCGAAGTTGAGATCACATGTCTAGCCAAATACTATTCACTTTATCACAGTAATCGCCTTGTTATTGATCACTTTAACCCGTGAAATAAATTATTCGTGGCTAAGAACATCATAAAGTGAAAACACTAAGGAAAGCGAAAACAAAATATTGAAAATTTATCTTTAATTGAATACAGTGTGTAATGTTCAATAATATCTGCACACTAATTGCACATTGAATTTCATCATTGCAGCAGTTATGTAAAACACAAATTACAGGAATGGTGCAGAACATTAGTTTTCAGGAGTGAAGGGGGAAATAATGCAAAAGACACTAATTACTCTGGGTGTTTCTTATCTGCTAGAAACAGAGCTGTACTCACAGTTCCACTCACTCCGTAAAGACAATGATGACTAGATTAATAGAATTTGCACACTGAAATTTTCTATAACATCTTATATCTTGTGTTTGGCATCATAGTATTGACAATCATACAACTGTTGTTGCTTTTTCTACTGCTTTTTATTCACAAACACAAATGCAGAATCAACAATAACATTTTGTCATGGTGACATTTCTGACATGTCAGCACTTCTCTGGTCATTTATCGCCATCGCTCTACGCACGCAGGTTGCTCAGAATATATGCAAATGAGCTGGAGACTACAAAGAGAGGGAGTGATTTGATTATGTTTCAGTTAAAGATGCATGATATGAGTCATCTGCAACCATAAGAGGAGAAACGTTGCTCCTTCACACTCCCTTACATTCTAACAACCTTCTAGAATAGGCTCTTACATAAACATTTCAGAAATAAGCGCCATTCGCTAGGTGATCATACTTATCAGTGCAGCACGAATTACTGTGCAAACACTGACCAGGAGCAATGGTACTCTACAGATTGTGTTTCCTGGCAAGGAGTACAGACCAGAGTAATCTGTATTTGAAAGAGACATGAAAATCATATTTATATGGGAGAAATGTATCAAGAACAGGGGAACAGTTATATTTCACCCTAAATTCAAAGGAAAATGAAAAAAATATAACCTGTTTTACGACCTTTTTTACATTGTTGACGTTATTTTCACAACAATAACGCACCATTGTCATTACCATAGTGCAAAAATAATACTATTTTATTTAATATATGTTTATATCAACTTTATTGTGCATTTAAGAACAATTTGTTATGCTGCTGTTATCATATTATTTTAATTTATTATGCTAATAATATAGCAAATAGTACTTTTACTGCACTTTGTTATTCTTCCTGTTATTTATCCATAGAGGTTAATAAATCTGAAGTCTCACGCATTCACAATAAAAAGATTATTGCTATGTTGAAATATATGGATATCATGGAAATATTTGTCACACTAACTTTAATTTATTAATTAAATTTGGATTACAGTAATATTTTGGCTTTAATTTTGCTTAATTATGGCATGAAAACAATGCCACAACTCACACTCTAACGTCTTATGACTTCTTTTATGTTGGTTTGCTAACACTTTGATTTGGCAGACTATGTTTTTTTTTTTTTTTTTAGAAATATGTAAAATATAATAAAATTATATATATATATATATTTGGATTCTACACTTCTTATTTTTCAATAATTTTATTTATTTATTTATTTAAATATTTTAAAGATTAACATTTTGCCAACCTACCATTCATTTTTTTAAGCTTTTTTAATAAGGCTTTTTTTTATATAGGCTATAGCCTATAACAACCTCTGAACAGTTACAACCTCTAGACTTTTTATTGTTTTAACACCTATAAATAATGTTCAAAATGACTTTTAAACATTTTACTCCCATTGATATTCGAGTCATTTTGTATTTTGAATAACATAAAGATCCGGACAGTGTTCATTGACTCTTATGCAGATATTTTTGTAGGATGGATAAAGAGTCTCATTAGGGTTTCTTTTCCAATCTTAAAACACGAAATAAACGTCCAGAGCTCTTGCCATCTTCAATTCACATCACTTCAAGGCAGCTGTGCGCGACAGAACAACACAAATATCGAACTCAGATATCAAAACCTTTAAGAAGAAGTTAAAAACGACAGGCTGATATTAAGTTCTTCGGAAAATGTCTACTTCATTAATCAGTGAGTCACTGGAAAGCACTGCAGTAGTAACTGGCGAAGCAGATGGAGAGATACTGACAGCTCCTCTGAAAGTATGAATGAAAACCGAGGCGAATCAATGCGAGCAACACCTGTGCTGAAAAAGCTCGTGTTTAAATGTACTTTGACGGGTACATGAGTTGAAACAAGCTTAGATACAGTTCAGAAACAGGATATGAAATGGAATAGTGGTCGCGTGCACGGATTTGTATTCTCTCGCACGTGCACGCGCTCCTTTGCTGCGGCTCTAGTTCACACAGATGTGTAAAATACAGCATCAAAACAGTCTATCGGCATTTAGTCTTTGCTCATGCAAAACATAAAACATGCTGTTTGGCTTCGTTTACCAGCTCCGTTGTCATGTTCTGCTGTGTGGTGGCAATCATGTTTGCAGGATTCAGCACAGATCCAGCTCCTAATGCAGTTCACTGCTCTTCTCTTCCAGCACTTCAAAGCCTTGTTTGAGTTCGTGCTGCAAGTTGCTCTACACACCCCACTGGCGGATCCCTTTAATAGGATGGTGTAAAGTTGGCCATCTCTCTCTCTCTCTCTCTCTCTCTCTCTCTCTCTCTCTCTCTCTCTCTCTCTCTCTCTCTCTCTCTCTCTCTCTCTCAGTTACAGTGTCAGAGCCTATTGACCAACTAGGATATTAATCAAGACAACACGCTGCTTCTTTTTCTAATTTGTCTGAGGCATTAGTCACACTGCACATGCTTGATTAACAGTGAGCTGTGATAGATAGATAGATAGATAGATAGATAGTAAAAGTGATCAATAAATTGTCAGACAAACTATTTAGATAGAAGAAAAATAGGCATAAATAATCAATTATGCATCTAAAAGAAATATTAATTAATTTTATTTACCTAATTAATTTATGTCTGGCCCACTTAAATTACAAGCATAATAAGACAAGGTTTCTGAAGATGTCACAGACCCATAATCATCCTCATGCGAGGGACCCTTATCCTAAAATTGAAAAGGCATTGTATATAAAGACCCACTTTATACTGTGAAAATTACTATATGGGTAAAATTTTATTTGGAAAATGTTTTCATTTGCATTACAGTATTACATTTCTTTTTCTAAAACACTGTAGGCTGTTAGAAGCATTGTTTATATAGATATAAAAATAAATATTTATAAATTACTTATTTTAATATTTTAGTTTATTTTAGTCAAATTCATTTATTTAGTTAAATCGTATTTTTATTATCTATTCATTATTTATAATTATCTATATTATTACAATGCTGTTCTCTGATTTTTTTTTTTTTCATGGACCTCTCTCATGCCTTAAACATTTTCTCCAGGTTTAAATAACGAGTTCGATGAATTTGACTGAATTTGAATTTGAATTTGAATGTGAATTTTTTTTTTTTTAAGAAACAACATTATGCAGACCCCCAAAGACCACTAGCAGTACAGCAGACGCACCGCCTGTACGTCGACTGTGTCGACGCGCATTACGTCAACACGCCCGGCCGGCGTTGATTGGCTGGCGGGTAAATTTGAAACGCAACTCCTCTAGATGCTAACGTTAACAACACATCCGGGTAAACCTGGAGGAACAAACCGGTGCGGTGCTGTTGTTCCTGGGAAAAATCTCTTTTCAAGTTATAATTTTGAATTACATCGTTTCACACACAAGGCTGGGCGTCTACACGAATCCGTAAGTTAAAATATTTAGTGACATGCTTTAATGTATTTGTGTTTGTTTGTAGTGTTTGTTCCTAAGACCCATGCTAGTGTTTTACTGTATTTCCATTGTTCATCATTGATCATATCGTGATTTAAATGCGGGAGACGTTATGTTATCTACAATTTTAGCCTCATAATCCCAGCAAAAAACGAAGTATATTACCATTATTGTGGTGTTTAGTACACCTTTTTTCAAAGGATTTTTTAAAATAAGTTACTAATATTTAATATCGTCACTTTATTATGCACTTTTACTCTTATATTTTTGTACTACTACTACTGCTGCTACTATTATTATTATTATTTTGTATGTTTTATTCAGATACATATTAATATGAATTGTTTAGCCACGCCCCCAACATGATGTATGACTAAAAAGCCACACAGTGTCCAAACAGTGGCATGTATGGTCACGAGATATTAACAATAATCATATGCCAACTTCAAATAAGTTGCTGGGTCTCAGAACGATATAACTAGAAGCAAAATAAATCTACCTTATATGAAATAGTATACACACTTAAAATGTTTTTCTGCAATACAGGAGGACATGGAGAAGACTGCTGTGATCAATCTTCACAGCATTTTTGAAAGCCTGCGGGCACAGGTTGATGTTCTCAATGAAAGCATTGAACCTCGTAAGTACTTGTTGTGGTTTGAAAATTTAAAATAAAATACACATACACTAAATATTCACTGCCATTCTTTGTCTTTGTCAGAGTTCATTCAGATGGCTTTGAACTTTGAGGACAGCCGTCGTAAATGGCTGAGACTCGAGCAGGAGCTGAATGCATGTAAGGAGGTGCTCACCAAGGCTGAGACGGAGCGAGGAGCTCTGGAGGTCAAGCTCAAACATGCCCGCAACCAAGTAGATGTGGAGATCCGTCGGAGACAGAAAGCTGAGGCTGACTGTGCAAAATTGGTTTGTAGGCTTCTTTTTGCATGTTGCTTGTGCTGTAGCCCTGTTCTCTGAATTTAGGCTAAAACCAGACGTTTTCTTGTACTGCAGGACCGTCAGATCCAGCTCATCCGGGAGCTGCTGGTGTCTGAAGGCTCCAGTAACAGCATCCAGTTAAATGAGGAGCAGCGCTCAGCTCTGGCCTTTCTGAACGCCCGTTCCCAGAATCCTGCAAACCTCAACAATAGCCGACGGTAAGAGAATGAACATGGTCAACCACATTATCAGCCCGTTTCACGTCTGTAATGTGATGGATTTCTGAGAAAACCTGATTATTCTTCAAGAAATCTTTCAGGATTTGATTGGCATCATAAAACATTAGACCAAGGTTTTTCAATCTTTTAGATGCAACGGACAACCCAAATATGAACATATTTTTTAAGGGGACCACATTGCAAAATTTAACAGGCATCTATATAGTTTATTTTTTGTAAAGACCCCATTTATACTGTGAAAAATTAATGCTATAATTAAATAATGCTATTAAAAAAAATAGTTTGCATTATTTTTTTTTTCTACCTATAGTTGTGTATTGTTTTAGTTACTTTTTTTTATTTGTATTTTTAAAAAAATCTAATTTAGTCTTGTTTTTCATTTGGTGATTTTTAAAACTTTCATTAAACCTTTCCCATGAACCTTCTTGTGGCAAATGTTACATTTATTACATTTTGGTAAAATATAACACAGATGGTGTTATTTTTCTTTCTTTCTTTGGACTTTAAAGACTTTTTAATGAACTATATCTTATTCATAAGGAGATAATTACATGAATGTCATAAAAGACAAAAGAGCTGGTTTTCATGATTGAATTGTTTCTTACTGCTGTAGGCTGGAACTTGTCTTACCTTAATTTTGTTTTTGTGTTTTCACACTCTACTAGATTGACCACCATTGATGAATCAGCCTCTATCTTGTCAGACATCAGTTATGATAAAACCGATGATTCTTTGGTATGTCTTTTCCTTGAATATTAAAAACATTATTCTTATATGTATTCCCGTCTCAAACCTGACAGGGAGAAAGTGAAACATTTAAAAAAAAAAAAAAATGATTTTAACATTTTAATTTTGTTAGATTGTCTCAACTTTTATTGATTGAGTTTTGTTGTTGCAGTAATTTATTTTTAAATTAACTTTTCTTTGAAAAAAGGACTGGGACTCTTCTGCAGTAAGGACTGTTCGTCTCAAGAAACGGCAAAAGAGAGTAAGCTTCCCAACAAAGCCGTATTTAATCAAATTCCCTCCAAATTTCAATCAATATCTGATCATTTAATCTGTCTCAATGCAGCGCTCCTCCCGAAACCACACAGACGGGCCCCTTGCTGCTGCCAAGAGGTCCCGTTCCACCGGCCGTACATCTGAGAAAGTAAGAGTGGGTTACATAAGCACAAGAATGACTCTTCAGTTTAAAGGCTCCTGCAGGGCTTTGCTTTAGTCATTACGAGTAAAATGTTTCCACCAGTCCCTACAACCCATAGAAGTGTGAATATTGGAAGGTTTTGTCTTCTCTTGACATTGTGAGAGCCAAAAAGCTATTCCGATTGATTTTGATGTCTGTATGCTGTTAATGTCCAGTTAATACCGCCATATTTTAGTTGAATGTGTAATCGGCTAGAAATTGTTTGACAATTAATTCGAGTCATGTTTTCTCAGGGTAATGAGTCTCTGGTGGCTAAGACCACCGTGACCGTTCCCGCTAATGGTGGACCCATTGAAGCTGTCACCACAGTGGAGGCTGTTCCTTACTGGACCCGGAGCCGCCGAAAAACTGGTAAGCCCACTTCACTAAATTTATTATTGTCATTCGTGAGTGCAGAGCGAGAGAATATTTGCATGAGTCATTGATTATGCGATTTTCTTATTGACTGAATAATAATGTGCAGGCTGCTGTATTACAAACAAGCTCCGCAGTGAGTCATGATATGTGGTTGCAGTATCATAAATATGCGTTGTTTTATCAAACAGGGTCAAAGATTAATATTTTTAATAATTTAATATGTGGTTTGTAGGACTCTAGGGTGTTTTAAATTGACCCCTTGTTGAGTCTCCAGCCTGGTATTCTTTATATTTTTTTTATGAGAGGGCTGTTTTGTATGGGATGTTTTTCCTGATCATTTCTCACACCCGAGCCTTTGGATTTCTGTTTAAGTATTCTGCAGTAGTGAGCAGTGCTTCTCTCTGCTTTGTTCTTCAGCTGCTCTGGAGTGGGACACTGCTGACACCGATTCTGTTCAGTCTATGGATGTGTTCAAGCAGCCCAGTCAGCCCAATGGAGAGATCAGGGCAGAGCCCAGCACTCCCCAGGGCAACAGAGGTGTCCGCCTGCATGAGTTTGTCTCCAAAACGGTATGATGCGCTGTTGCATACTAATCTTTTTAATCTCTCAAATCAATGCAATGTTAGTTCTATTTATAACTTGTTTGCGTAAGCCAGGGCTTTTAAAAATTGGGTTCAAGAGGGAAATATCGCTGAATGAAAAGCTAATAAATAATTAAATGTGAAGTTTTAAAACATTTAAACACTTACTAAAAAGATAATTTACGAATATTCACAAATATTTAATTGATTTTCCAGCATCTGACCATTAACCAATATTAGAGAACTGTAAAATTATTTAATCTCTTAAATCTAAAATCTCCTTAAAGTCACAAAAAGGAAGTAGTGACAGATCTTTCTTCAGTGTTGTGATGTATACACCAAGTAACGTTTTCAAAGCAATAAAACTATATCACACCAATTATAGTCAATGTAATTATCTGTTTTTAGCCCTCACAGCTCATATCTGCCTGGCTCTTGTGATTTTTCTTAGGTGATCAAGCCAGAGTCTTGTGTACCATGTGGTAAGAGGATCAAATTTGGGAAGATCTCTCTAAAGTGCCGGGACTGCCGTGTGGTGGCCCACCCCGAGTGCCGTGAGCGCTGCCCTCTGCCCTGCACTCCAACCATGACTGGGACTCCAGTGAAATTTGAGGAGGTGACAAATCTTTATCATCCAACTTGAGTATAAGCATACCTTTAAGCCTAAACCTTTAAGCATACCTTATTCACTGATTGCTTCTGGGTTTTTTTTTTGGTTTTTTTTTTCGATAGGGCATCCTAGCAAATTATGTGTCCACCTCCTCTCCCATGATTCCTTCGCTAGTGGTGCACTGCGTTAATGAGATTGAGCAGAGAGGCCTGCATGAGGTAAGTCAATAAAGATGCTGAAATCTAATACTAGACTAGACCAGTCCTGCATAAAACCTGCATATTGCTTTGATAGACTGGACTGTACCGAGTGTCTGGCTCTGATCGAGTGGTCAAGGACCTGAAAGAGAAGTTCCTGCGTGGGAAGACCGTTCCCTTGCTCAGCAAGGTAGAAGATATCCATGCCATCACTGGTCTCCTCAAGGACTTCCTGAGGAACCTCAAAGAACCCCTGCTGACCTTCCGCCTCAACCGTGCCTTCATGGATGCTGCTGGTTAGTGTCTGTCTGAATGTACACCACTCTTCAAAAGTCTGGGGTTGGTCAGATTTTTTCAAAGTCTTTTATATTAGCCAATGCTGCATTTACAGTATTTGGAAACCATGATACATTGACATGGGATTCTTTGAATTGAAAGTTGAAAAGAACAGCATTCATTTGAAGTAGACGTCTTGTAACATTATGAATGTAAAAAAAAAATTCTCTCCTCATAGAGCTGTCCGATGATGATAACAGCATCGCCTTGATGTATCAGAACATCAGTGATCTTCCACAGCCCAACAGAGACACTCTGGCCTTCCTCGTCATCCATTTGCAGAGGTAAACGGCACACATTGTCTCTGATTCTGCTGTCTGCTTTATTGCTGGTGCCACTTGCTAATGCTAATTATGAAAACCAAATGTGTTTCTTACCAGATTACACTTACATTTGTGACACTAAAAGAATATTTCAGGTTTAAAACATCTTGAGCAGTTTGTTAAAAACATTATTGCCTTAAGGGGTTGTTGTACTGGAGGGTGTAAGAGTCTAAATGTTTATTTTTAAGTATTACCAAAAACTTAGCTTTAAGTATGATTGTTATATCATCTTGAAATGGTGTTAGTTGTGTTTTTAATTTATTTGTGGTGCTGCAGACATCAGCATCTATTCAACAGTTAAAATGTATTTAACCTGTATTTGACTGGCATTATTTCCTCAACAAAACATCAATAATATTGTTACAAATCTGGAAAGAATTGTGTATGCCATCAATCTTAGATGCATTTTTTTTCTTTCCTCCAAATGTTTTGTATTTTCTCCTTTTTCACAGCAATTATATGCAATATAACATGAGGAGCTAATAAAGGAACTGTTGCAGACATTTACCGATCAATAAAAGTGATTGTATGGGTTGATGTATTCAAAAAAAGCTATATCTGGATATTTAAAGAAAAAAAAAATGTTTCCATCACATATTTTTATGATGATTTGTGTTTCTCAGTTTAGTAACACTATTCATCTTAATTTGGAACAACATTCTTGGATATTAAAATCTGACACTTGTCTAGGGCGGTAGTTTTTAGGCTGTGAAATATTTTATTTCCATATAATGAGACTATTATATTTAAGTATTATTTCCATCATGTGCAGGGTGGCCCAGAGCAAAGATACTAGGATGGATATAACCAATCTGGCTCGTGTATTTGGGCCCACAATTGTGGGTCATGCCGTGGCTGAGCCAGATCCAATGACCATCCTTCAGGACACAAAACGACAGCCTAAAGTAAGCGATCTTAATTGGGGTCTGGGCTGTGCAAAAGTGTACCTCTTTACTTTTTGGTGTTTTGGCCCAGTTTTTCACCAAGCTTTCTCTCTCTCTCAGGTGGTTGAGCGTCTCTTGGGTCTGCCTGTGGAGTACTGGAGTCAGTTTATGATCAGCAACAACGACCAGGGTCACAGTGATCACATGATCATCGAGAACTCCAATGTCCATGCAACTCCTGATCAGAAAAGTATAATTTTCATAGCCAAGCACTTAAAAAAAAAAAAACCTTTGGTTGTTTCATAACATCACTTGATCTTGAATTCAGTGGGGGGTTTGTTTGTGTGTTTGTTTGTTTGTTTGTTTTTTTTCTATAACATGGTTTTTTTTTTTTTTGTTTTTTTTTTGTCCTGTAGCAAGTATGTTTGGGCCCCTTACAACTCCCGACCAGCAGATGAGCAAGACTCCATCATCCAGCTCTCTCTCCCAGCGCATGAAGAACGCAACTCTCAATGCAATCACTCCAAAGTATGTTTGAATCCTACCACGTTTTACCAGTGTTGTTTGAGTAGAAGTGAACTAACCATTATGAACATGTTTTCAGGTTTTCTAGCAGGAGCAGAGCTGCAGTCAGCGTCCCTCGCCAGGGGCACTTCTTCGCCTCTCCTCTCCTGAAGTAGCCCTGAAGCTCCTCAAGACTGAGTTTTTCTTTTCTTTGGGAAACAGCTGCAATATATTACATTATCCTACTTGCATATTATGTCTGGTTTGTCCATCAATTTGAACCATATTAAACCATACTTTTTTTTTCTTTTTTTTTTTTTCTTTTTTTTTTTTACCAGTTTTCTAGTAACATTTGTATTTTAGTTGCTTTAAAATGTTTTAATGTACTGTTAACATTCTCACAACCAAAGCGATGGGCTGATATAAGCACTTCCATCAGTCACTGAATCCTCATTAACAACAGGATGTGCATCAGTTTGGGAGTTCTTTATCAAGAAACCTGAACTTGGTTGTAGCATCTAGAACAAAAAAAGTTATGCTGTATGCAAGATTTGAATGTAGTATAATCTGTGTATTGCTTGTATATTGTGTGTTTTACATGGAACGACAAGCAAAATCTCAATCTCTTAGGGTTCAAGGCTGTCAGGTTTTTCTATGTAGAGTGTAAACTGTGTTTTTAAACACGGTCAAGCTTAGATTTTACAGCCAATAGGTTTAATACAGAATTTAAGATGATGATGCTGCTGATGTTAAATTTATTTAAATTATCCATTTGTTGTTTGAGATACACTGTGCTTTTGAACCGTCTAAGGTTTGAGCATAGAGAGGTTCAAGTCAAGAAAATTGAGATAATTCTATGCAGTTATTTGTATGCGAAAACACTATTGGTTGTTTTTATTGGGCATTTTGTCTTTCACCCTCATAATTGCTTTTGATCATAAATGAACATGGCCAGAATTCTTTTAGACTTTCACTATGGCATTGATTTATGTCTTTATGCAGTTTTTGGCTCAATTTATTGAATTTTATACCGTATTTAAAGTAGAAAAACAAAAAATGGTGCCCTCTGGGAGAATTGACTGATTTTGAGGGATCTAGTGTACCTCGTTCAATTTATAAAAGATTATACTGATTGGACACTCTTTACTGTATCCAATTAGTCATTTTGCTTTCAGTGGTGCAACGTTTTCTGGACCAGCAGTTGTGCAGCATTGAACTGTCAAACTTTCATCGTTTTAAAAGGGCAATTGTTTACTGTGTTGAACACTGAAGTTGATTTGTCAACTCAGTTGCTTTTCAATTTGAGTGGTGTGATATTTTGTAAGACTTGTGCTGTTTGTAAAATACATTCATTTATTGCAAGTCCTTTGTGTCTGTCTTTTAACACATTGCATTGGGGTTTAGAGTTAGACTGAAGTGGCGAGACTTAAATGTTCACATTTAAAATGCAATTCAAAATCAATGAGGCACAAAGAGTGCCAAAATATAAGACTGGGAAGTTGAATTAATGGAAAAAGAGAAGTATTGATAGATTTCTTGAAGAAAGACCTTGTGGGTTACAACTGCGAAGTAGCTAGGTGTACTGAAATTGTTATAATGAAGAACTATAACCAGGAACAAGGAGATCTATGTAGATTTTTATTTTTTTTTACTCAAAAATGTAAATTTGGATCAAATCAGTTACTCACCCTCAAGTCAGCCAAGATGTAGATGATTTTTTGTTTTTCTTCATCAGAACAGATTTTGAGAAATTTTGCATAAACTTGCTCACCAATGGTTCTTTTGCAGTGAATGGGTGCCGTCAGAATAAGAGTCTAAACAGCTGATAAAAATATAACAATAATCCACAAGTAATCCACATGATTCCAGTCCATCAATTTAACATTGTAAAGTGAAAAGCTGTGTGTTTGTAATAAACCGTCTTGATGAATTTTAACTTCAAACCATTCATTTTGGCTAAAATAAGAATCATCTCTCCCTAATATTGCTTTCTCCGGTGAAAAAGTCCTCTTATCTAAATCAGGAGTGAAATATGCAGCGATCAAGCACTGTTTACAAGTGAAAACCGTTTTAAGTTAACATGTCAGTGAATTTTGATGTGGATTATTGTGAAGTTTTTATCAGCTGTTTAGACTCTCATTCTGACGGCACCCATTCACTGCAGAAGATCAATTGGTGAGTGTTGCAGTCCTACTCGCCCTGCTCCGAGTGGGATTCGAACCGCTCTAACAAGGAGGTTAAAGGCCACGGCCTCTAAAGTTGGTCGCTAGGGCGCCTCTTGAGATCAGGGGAGTGAGGTTTTATCTGCACAGCACTTACCCGCTGGCCTCTGCTACATGAGCAAGTGATGTAATGCTAAATTTATCCAAATCTGTTCTGCAGAAAAAAAAAAAACACTACATCTTGGATGGCCTGAGGATGAGTAAATATTCAGAAAATTTTCATTTTTGGCTGAACTATTCCCTAACTACTACACTATTGTGTCTATCTATCCAGACTTTCACATGTTCATTTGTCAGCATGAGCAATTACTGCAAGTTCTGTAAATATGCTTCATTCTCCTTTAAATTTGGGGAAGGGCCACAGGAGTGGAGTGTTCTTGATGTAGTTCTGGAAAGCAGGATCTGAGCCCCACTTCTTCATAGCTTGTTTCTCAAGAATGGGGATCCCACTAACGTGTCTCAGTAAGAACCAGACAAAGAGAGGAGAAAGCGCACTGAGGTACTGAGGTCCACGCATGACGGAGGAAGCGGACAGGAACAGGCCCGACCATTGCAGGATCTCCCCCAGATAGTTTGGGTGTCTGCTGTATGCCCACAGTCCATGATGAATAAACTTTCCCTGTGAATACAAGTAGGCTTATATGATTAATGCCTTAACATGAATTAAAATGTCATATGCAAATTAATAAGCACTCGGGTCAGGATTTCTTAAAGCTAAATTCAAAATGTTTAATTAAAGGTGAAGTGTGTAATTTCTGCATCACTTCCCCTGTCTGCCATTGGTTGGACAACAGATAGCCCCACCCCAAACAAACACTGGTTAAACCAAAGTACCTGTTTCAGGCTGGTTAGGATGTTCAAACAAACAAACCAACAAATGGTTCACATATAATATCTATGTGTTTAACCCATGTGAAAAAATATGCAGTTCTCTAGTATTCCTAAAAAGGTATAACATAAAAAAAAAATGGTATAAAATGGTCGATAACAATCAGAGGGTTAAGAACAGCCAGTTTGATCCAGTGCATTATCTATTAGAGCACAGGCCTTATAAAATTGATGTTATTATGTTAAAATATCTCTTTTATGATATAAGTCAGTGGTTCCCAACCTTGTTCCTGGAGGCCCCCCAACACTGCATGTTTTCCATGTCTCCTTAATCAAACACACCTGATTCAGATCATCAGCTCATTAGTAGAGACTCCAAGAATTGAAATGGGTGTGTCAGACAAAGGAGAGATGCAAAATGTGCAGTGTTGGGGGGCCTCCAGGAATGCGGTTGGGAACCACTGATATAAGTTATATGACTTAGAGCAGTCTTATCAAGTTACTATTATCAGTGCAAGTTATTACTCACAGCGTTATCTGGATCACTCCTAAAATTCCACTTCTGCTGGTCGGCAATGGCCTCTGTAGCAAAACCCAGTCCCCATATTCCCCAGCCAATGTAGTCACGTGGGCCCAGGGGCTCATCTCTTCTCTCACTGTTTAGAATTAGGGTGGGCAACAGGGTAATAAAGACCCACAAAGCTAGAAAAAAAAAGAGAAGCAGGTTTAATTTTAATGAAAGTTGGCTATCTTGATGGCAGCGTTTTATTCAGGGTTTAGTAAAGTTACTTTCCTAGTTGTTCTTAGTGTAGAATACTGGAATAGAATATTCAAATAGAATAGAATTGAGATATGAGATAAATGCCTTATTCATTCATTCATATGATCATTATGAGACAGAATAGAACAGTATAGAATAAGTAGAAAAAACAGATGCTTTTACTTATGTGATTCATAATACATAAAATATAATATAAGTTTGTTTGCTGTGACACTATTTTAGAATGATGTATAAAGACAACACAAATGGCCCACTGCAGCCATCAATTAACCATAACCATGCAAATAATTAATAGCAGTAGTAATACCTTGCATGCTCCAGTACACAAAGAATGTCCCAGGGCTGTCTCTGACATTGTTGAATCTCCGGTCTTGTCCTTCCTTTAGGATTCTAAGAAACAGAAATGTCCCGAGCCTGCAGGACAAGGCCCAATCTGTTACTTATTGACTTATTAACCAGACCTTAATGGATACATTAATACAACATGAAGCTGGACTGACTTCACTTTTATTAATGCTGTTAAAGCCACAAGACTCCAGTAAATAGACTTGTCTTTTACTTTATTGATCACTTTTACTATCTATCTATCTATCTATCTATCTATCTATCTTACCTCAGACCCCAGGCAGTGACAAGTCCAGTTTGTATGTTCTGTCTTAAGTGGCCATTTCCGCCCCATATGCGACTCAGATGAGCCAGCAATATGAAGGTACCAGATCCTACAAAACAACAAAATTAATTTGTAGTTAAACTGATAAGGCATTCAATATCCTGCCAGATATGGGCAGAGCAGCCAGTGACCTGTATCCCTCCATTTTAAAAGTGAGGCGTGTTCACTGAATATTTTACCAGTGAACCTAAAGACAATTGGTAGCAAAGTTCAAGAATTCTCAAGAGCACACTTCTCAGAGAGAAAGAGAGAGGGAATAGTGCTCAGGGACCTGGGTTTGAAAGACTGAAATGATTGGATAATATTTGTACTCCACTGAAAAGGAATGAAATTGAATGCTGACAGGTGAGTAGAAGCTATTTTATATGTAGGAAATAAGACTTTGAATTAAATGGATAATCCTCAAATCCTCATGGATAATTCTCATATCTTCAAGTCCGCAAGTTGTGATTACTTTCTACTTCCCATGCATAAGTTGCTAATCAATATAGCTGCTAAAATTAATATATGCAATGTTAAACTGTTTATGTATAACAAGCTGTTTTGAAATTGTGTTATAATGTATCTTAATTATCTGTACAGTGTTTTATGTTTCCGTTTAAATATAATTTAGTTTCGAGGTTTGTGCAAATCTGTTTATACAGATTAACATAGCATATAGTTTTGCTCATGTACTAATTTATATCTAAAATCATATCCAAGTTTTACAGTCGTTCTTTTCCCAGCAGTTTTCTGACAAATCCCGCCTCTATCTGTAAGATTGACAGTGACGTATCCAAAGATTGGCCAATTATACGACGGCTACTCTGGATAAATTGATCTGATTGGTTGAGAAGCCGGGTTGTCGATATACGGCTACAGTAATCGTTTAGGATTATGCCTTGTGGGTGGAGACGTATTTATGGTGGTTTCACAACACGTTATTGTAGTTTAGATAACCACTGTCTCGTAATGCAATTTGATAACAACATATTTTTCACGTTAAACAAAACAAAACAAACAAAAAAAAAACAAGCTGCATGAGTTGCAACGCAACAAAACAACTGCAATGTTTCAGGCGAAAAAACATTTTTATGTGTGCATACTGCATAAACGTTACAAATCCGACGAAAGCAACAGAGAAATATTACTATAATCAATATCGTGCGACTACGCCTTGTGGATAAATCATTTACCTGCCAAGTCGTAAAACTTTTCCGTTTTGAACGCAGACGCTAGTGCCCACCCGACCCACTGAATGGCCAGGTCAGTGACAGCACACTTGGCCAACGCGCTTCCCATGATCATGTCCAGCAGGTCCTGAAGAAACAGCGATGCTACAAACCTGAGTTCATTCAAAAAATCAGAGCAAAGTTCAAAAATCCACATTTGTGAGGAAGAGGAGTGGCCAAAGCTGCTTCTGTGTGTACTGTGGTTTATGGGAAATGTAGTTTGGAAATATCTGAAATCCTTTTAATGTCTTGCTGGCAGTTGCTGCTCATAAAGAAAAGAAAAGAAAAGAAAAGAAAAGAAAAGAAAAGAAAAGAAAAGAAAAGAAAAGAAAAGAAAAGTACAAAGCCTGTATGACCCATAATAGAAAATAAAAAAATAGAACAAATGCAAAATTTTACTTCCACTTATTTGATTCAGAATAGAACAGAAAAGAAAAGGGAAATGGAACAGAATAAGTTGAATCTTCATTATCAGAACCAGAATCAGCTTTATTGGCCAAGTGTGCGCAAACACAAGGAATTTGTTGTGGTTTAAAGAAGCTCTTGGTACATACATATCTGACATGAGAACAGAAACATTTAATTAAGACTTAATATTAAATATTAATAAAGTATATGAATCTGGAACAGAGGATTTATGTACAGATTTGTGCATTATTTACTCTATATATACAGCTGTACAGAAAATATGCATATGTATTTACATAGTACTTGAGAGAGAGGCAATAATTAGAGATGGAGAATGAATTACAGAACACCGGTAATAATTCCTGTGTTAGTTGTTTAGGCTGGAGATATCATGGGGGAAAAAAACTGTTTTTATGCCTAGATGTTCTAGTGCACAGAGATCTGTAGCGTCTGCCTGAGGGGAGAAGTGCAAACAGGTTGTGTCCAGGGTGAGAGGGGTCTGTGATGATGTTACCTGCCCGTTTCTTCACACTGGAGTAGTACAAGTCCTGAAGGCTGGGCAGGTGGCCACCAATGATCCTTTCTGCTGTCCTAACAGTCCGCTGCAGTCTTCTTATATCTGATTTGCTGGCTGACCCAAACCAGACAGTTATAGAGGAGCACAGAACCGACTCAATAACAGCAGAGTAAAACTGTGTCATATGCGCCTGTGGCAGGTTGAACTTTTTCAGTTGACGAAGGAAGAACAACCTCTGCTGAGCCTTTTTCTCGATGGAGTCAATGTGAGTGTCCCACTTCAGGTTCTGAGAGATGGAACAACAGCCACAGTGCTTTTCATGATGGTGAGTGGGGGGAGAGCAGGGGAGTTTCTCCTGAAGTCCACTATCATCTCTACAGTTTTGAGCGTGTTCAGCTCCAGCCTGTTGTGACTGCACCAGACAGCCAGCTGCTCAACTTCTTGTCTGTAACCAGACTCGTCACCGTCCTGGATGAGGCCGATAAGTGTGGTGTCATCTGCAAACTCCAGGTGCAGTCATTTGTGTAGAGAGAGAATAGCAGCGGGGAGAGAACGCAGCCCTGAGGAGCTCCAGTGCTGATGGTGCGGTGTTGGATGTGAGTTTTCCCAGCCTCACTAGCTGCTGCCTGTCTGTCAGGAAGCTGGTGATCCACTGACAGACGGAGGTGGGTACAGAGAGCTGTGTCAGTTTATTCTGAAGGGTGTCCGGGATGATGGTGTTGAAAGTGGAGCTGAAGTCCACAAACAGGATCCTTGCATGTCCCTGGTTTGTCCAGATGTTGGAGGATGTAGTGCAATCCCATGTTGACTGCATCATCCACAGACCTGTTTATTATGTGATATAAAATAGAATAGAACAGTACAGAATAGGTGCAAAGTTCAGCTTCTTATCTCATTTCTTACATTTATTTATATAGTGCTTTTTGCAATATAGATTGTTTGGAAGCAGCTTCTCAGAAATAAATAGGAAAATAACAATGTTAATGTTGCAAAATTCATAAATTTTTCAATTTCAGCTGAAGGGCAGCCCTACAGAAAGCAATATTGTCATTATTCAGCTCAATTCAGTTCAATGTTGATTCATAATATAATATAATATAATACAGTATAATATAATATATGACTCTAGCATCACTGTGACCCTGCATAGGATAAATGGTTTGAAAAATGGATGAATAGTGCACTATAATGAATAGTGCACTATAATATAAGCCTAATTTCAACGTTCTCCACAAGTGGGCCCTTACATAACCATTCACTATAAAATATGACTCAGGGGCCGCCACAATGCTTAAGTCATGACCTGGAAAGATAAGAACTTTATGACTTATGACTTATGACTGTGGAAGAAGGTGTGTTTGGACAGAATACAGATGTATGTAAAGACACCAAGTCAACTGTCGTTTGCTCTAAAAATTTCCTTTTATTTTCCAGGGTAAATTTCCAGGTAATTTGAGGGTCTAACATAAGATTATTCAAGAAGAAAACAAGTGGAGAACATGGCAGAGAGCAAGGCCAGCATCAGCTCGAAAGGAGGGACCAATGTGCTTGCTAAACGGGTGCAGAAACAATTCAATAGAGCACAAGAGAAGGTACGTGGCTGGAATCATAAAACAATGTCAAGAACGCCAATGTGATTTCCAAAGTTTTCCTGTTTGAGAGCACAGACACTTTAGTGTTATTTTCATCCAATACTCAATCCAGTCACATGACATGGGCGTAGCTGAAACAAGCTGCTTTATCTACTCCATCGACAAGAGCCAAAGTAAACAAGCAGCTTCCTTCTCTGCTTAACAGTCTCCTTTATTGCCACAATTGTATTTTATTTGACTACCAAGGCTGACCAAGTCACCATTTACTTTTCTATCTTCACCTACTGAGCCTGTTTAAACCAGGGGTGTCCAGTCCTGTTCCTGGAAACTTCAGCTCCAACTGAACTGATCAAACACAACTGATGCAGCTAATTAAGATTATCAGGAGCACTAGATAGCTGTGTTTTGGCAGGGTTAGAGCTGAACTCTGCAGGTAGATCTGAAGATCTCCAGGAACAGGACTGGACACCCCTGGTTTAAGCCTTTCATATCTTATCATCTCAAACTGTCTATTGGAGAAGTCAGCTGAATAGTTCTATCTACCATGTAAGGAAGCTTTTTTCTTCGCCAGTGTGCGCTTATCAATATTTTAAGGCTCAGGTGTAACATTCATTGCAGTGCTGTCAGTATAGTTTGAGAATCCCCTTGTCATGGCTGTCAGGTATGTAATATGTGATGCCTTTGCAGGTGTTGCAGAGGCTTGGCAAATCTGAGGAGACCAAAGATGAGCACTTTGAGCAGTGTGTGATGAATCTCCAATGCCAACAGGTACATTAGATCTGCTATGGTAAACAAAGTAACTGCTTTGAAGATCAAAAGATTGCCTAATATGTCCTTGTGATCTCCTTTGCAGAATGATGGATACAGAGTATACAAGGACCTTAAAGCATACCTCAACGCTGTCACAGGTTGGCTCTTTACTGTCAGACTCATATAGGAGATCAGCTTCTTATGAACTGGATTACTGACATGCCTTATTTTTCTTGTATGTTTAACAGTAATGAGGGATGCCTCAGGTCGACTGTTTCAGTCCTTGTTTGATGCCTATGATGATAAGTGGGATGGTGCAGAGGATCTTGGGGCAGTTGTGGAGGTTAGTCTCAGAGACCACTGTAAGAATATATAGAAAAACAGAAAAGGTAATTTTATGCCAGGACATTATCCATTAAATTTACATTTCATTTAACCCTAAAACACAACACAATCTGTGTTAAACACCTGTGAATATCTAAACAAATTTTTTCTTAACAATAACAGTACATTGGGCCTATTTTTTTAAAGACTTCTTAGAGTGTAGGGCAGTCTGTGATGAAAGTTACACTTTAAAATCCAAATGCATGGTCATCAGCGAAATTTCACAGGCAAAGTATGTTCATTGTGCATTTGTCAGTAGCGATGATATATATGTGTATACACACACACACACACGTTTGTTTCTGTAAATTGTGGGGACTTTCAATAGACTTCTGTTACTTTTATACTGACCAAATGTTTTTTCAGTCACTAAACCCAACCCTACCCCTAAACCTTCCCCTTACAGAAAACCTGTTTGCATTGTTACACTTTCAGATAAACATCATTTACTATTTTTAAATACAAAAACAGTCCCCACAGTGTCAAAAATGTCAGGTTTTACTATCCTTGTGGGGACATTTGGTCCCCACAATGTAGCATAAACAAGTACACACACACACACACACACTATAAATACCTATATTAATACAAATGTGGTTCTCTGTGTTCCAAAGGGAGAAGACCTTCTGTGGAAAGATTATGAGGACAAGCTGCGTGATCAGGCATTAATCACAATGGAGTCTTACATGAGCCAGTTTCCAGATGTCAGGGTAACAACAGCTGCCTCACATAATGACAAATGCACCTTGCACAAAGCTTTCAATCATATTTTTAAATGCAGTTTGTAAACTAGTTTTCTTCATGATTCAGGAAAAGGTGGCCAAGCGAAACAGGAAACTCGTAGACTATGATTCTACTCGCCATCACCTGACAGGGCTGCACAATGCTAAAAAGAAGGATGATATCAAAATTGGAAAGGTATTATATGATATGTTTCAGAATATTCTGCCTGACATAGAGAAGCACTCACTCAGTAAGTTTGTTCATAGGCTTACTGATAAGTTCCAACTTCCCATCATCCATGTTCTTTTCTACCAAACATGACATTACTAGCAACATATTGACATGATTCAGATTTAATGAAGACCAAATGTATAGGACTTTCTCTGGTGCTGTTGTTTTTATAGGCAGAGGACGAGATGAATGCAGCCAAGGTGATATTTGAGGACATGAACAGGGAGCTGAAGATGGAACTACCTCTTCTATTTGACAGGTGATTTTTTTTTAGTTCTTTTTATAGTACTCGGATGGTTTAAATCTTAATGTCCATTACCTTAATTAATTTCTATTTGTTCTGCATTCTGTAGTCGCATTGGATGCTATGTCACAGTGTTCCAAGCCATTTGCAACCTCAGAGACATCTTCTACAAGGAACTTACCAAGGTAAACCAAATGATTTAAAATAAATACTCGGATCAAACAAAAAAGTGATTCCTCATGTTCTGCAACTACCTGAGGTAATTTTTCTGTTTTGGCTTCAAGAACAATGAGGTTCTACAGACTGTGATGAAAGAACTGAGCACCCAGTATCCAGACAAGAGCTTTGTCGTGAAGAACTTCAACCGGTATAAGGCTTTATAGTCTGTTCTTCCATATATTTTAAGTGAAATATCAGTACGATAATACTTTATTTTAACAAATTATTCTTTTTGTTTTCCTTTTAAGTGCTGGTTCCTTGAAGAGAAGGTCATTTAGAGACACGTTGTCCCCAAGATCACTTAAAAGCTTCCACACGAGTTACAACCCCAGGGGATCTTTAAGGTAAAAATAATGATTTTTAAGGTAAAAATCAGTTTCTCTCGTTACCTTGTAGATTTAAAAGTTGGGAACTAATGCCATCTGCTGGTGAATGTGCATGATTAATAATATAAAGACATAAAAAGTGTTGCCATTTATGGTTCAAGATAAAATTTTAAATCAAAAGTCAAAAGTCTAAAATTACACAGAATTACTAGTAGTTGTATGTTTATTTGTTTAATACAATCTATTTTGGTCAAAATAATAATAATGTGGTATATCTTTCTTAGGATATATCCTATAAGATTCAAACTAACGTTTTTTTTTTTTTTAATGTGCATATATAGTATTTATAAGTTTTAGCTTTTAGTTTTGGATCTGTTTTAGTTGTTTTAATACTACAATTGATTGCTTCTGTTGTCCTCATTTGTAAGTCGCTTTGGATAAAAGCGTCTGCTAAATGACTAAATATAAATATTATATATATAAATATTATATATATATATATATATATATATATATATATATATATATTGTCTATTACAGGAGAGACAACTCTTCCAGTTTTAGGTCTGACAGACTAACATATGGGTCATACAGCCCTAAGCAGACCAGCCCTCAACCCCTTTATGACAACGTCTCTGGTGCCAAAGATGCAAAAGGCAGCCCTACAAGATTAGATTATCCTACAGAGGAAGGTACCTTGCCCCATGAGCCACAACTGGATAACACCAGCTCCTCTGAAGATAAACCAGTGGAGGAAGACAAGAAAGCCAAAAAGGAGGAGTCCTCGCAAGCCTCAGATCAAGAGACGCCAAACGAGGAAGAGTCTTCTGAGGAGGACAGTAATGAGAGTGAACTGAAACCAAACTCAAATATCGCTGAAAGCTCCAAGATCAAAGTTCAAAAATCACCTGAGAAGGTGGGGGACGGTGGGCCTTCAGGTGTGGAGAATGGAATAGCTCATGACATTAAATCAGATGTGGAACAAGCTGAGCCTTCAAACAATGTGAGTTCTGTAAAGGTGTAAACATTATAAAATACATAAGTGCATATTATAGAGAGAGAGAGACTTCTTTTAAAAACATTCACTACTGTTTGACATTACACTTAAAAGTTTGGAATAATTACGATTTTTTAAATGTTTTATATTAATGTTAATGTTTTTGCATTTATTTGATGAAAAATACAGTAAAAACAGTAATATTGTAAAAAATAATTACATTAAAAAAGTTTTTTATTTTAATATATTTTAAAATGTAATTTATTTCTGTGATGACAACGCTGAATTTTCAGCATCTCCAGTGTCACATGATCCTTCAGACATCATTATAATACGCTGATTTGGTGTTCAAGAAACATTTCTTATTACAATCAATGTTGAAATCATTTACATTTACACATTTAGCAGACGCTTTTATCCAAAGCGACTTACATAGCATTCAAGTTACAGTTTTTACATTTTATCAGCTCTTGCTTTCCCTGGGAATCGAACCCATGATCTTGGCATTGCTAGTGCCATGCTCTACTATTTGAGCTACAGGAAATCATTTGCACTGCTTAATATTTTTGTGGAAACAAGTGTTACATTTTTTTAGGATTCTGTTAAGAATAGAAAGTTCAAAAAACACCATTTATTTGAACTTGAAATCTGTTGTAACAGTAACATAAACAACTTTTCATTTGCAGTCTGGCAAATGAGCATGTAGGTATTTATAGCCATTCTTTTTAACAATCTCTACCAATTCTTTCCGTAATTCCTACTGTTTATGTATACTGCAGTGTTCAGTAATTTTAGTAGGCTAGTATTTCATTCTGAACATAACCATTATGGTCATTCTTAAAGAAACCTAAATGTAACTCAGAACAAGGTGTAATTTTTACATGTTTGACCTGTTTCAAGGCTCTTACCAAGGGTGACCATCCATCAGGAGAGGTGAAGGAGGGAGCGACAACAGAGGCCCCTAAATAGCAGACAAAAGGTCAGCATAATTTGAGAGCACTTCCAACTCACACTCATGTTGTGCTCGTGTGTTTCATTTAATCCACAAGGAGCAGATGGCTTAATGTGTTTTTCATTTAAATTTCATATCTGTTTACAGAAAAGACACGCTGTTTATTGGCAATACACTGGAATCGGACCTAACAGAGGATGTAAAATGCTGTACTCTCTCATATTTTTTTTCATCCTTGATCTTTTGAGATATGTCTTTTCAGAGAAATATTTAAATTCTGGGTTTTAATTCAAGAACACTTTCTTTTAGAATATAATCACTTTCATGGATTGTCTTTTATCCTACTGTATGTGGTGGTCTTCCTTAAGGATTTTAATGTTTTTAGATACATAGCTCAATAGCCTATATGACATACATGTATCTAATTGATCAAAGGAACAAATGTTTATAACGTAGGCTACTTGACAATCATCCATCATTAAATAAATTAATAAAAATTTACTTGCCACTCAGTTGCCAGTTGTTTTTACTTTTTTACCGTCATGCACTAAAGCAATTAAACTAATGATCCAAATCACTTTTCTATTTTTCAGAGGTTAGTCTAGCATGCTTTTAGGGTGGTGGTTTTGGTTAATATTAGTCATTTCGTGGAACACGACCATTGTTTGATTCTTCGCGGGAGCGGGCAGGAGGAAACGCTCGTGAACGCGCCTACGCTCCACAAAGGGGAGTCACTCGTTTCAGAGAATCGACTCTCTCGAACTGTTCTTTGTTCCAAAGAAGGATTAAATGATTCTTTGCGTCATGACGCAATTACGTCATCTGACCGTAATGAAACGTCCTAATAAAAGCAAATGTAGTTTATTAGTTTTTTTCTATTACGTTTTATTGAGTTTTTATTTTATTTCATGTGCCCCAGTTCAGTTTGTTGAGCTATGATATACATAAACATAAAATCATTTAATAACTAACCTTTTTTTTGGCATTTACATTAGCCTAAACAGTACTTATACGTTTATTCACAAAATGTTTTTACGTTTTAATAAAATAGTAAAAATAAACGAATAAAATGACACTAAAGTTTAACTTTCTGAAAAAAACGCCCTACCTCAAGTGCCTTTTTGACAGCTGACCAATGACAAGGGAGTAGTGAGTCGTTTCCATAACAACAAGAAAAACAAGAAAAAAATGGAGAAGAGCAGGTAGATAGATCGTACTAGTTTCGGAGCACAAAGAGTTGTATGATATGAGCACAAAACTAAAATAATGCCGCAAACCGTGCATTATCCAACCGGAGCTCCTGGACTAAATTGTTGTAAGCACCATACAGTTTCCTTCCCCGTATAACGCCGCGCACCCACAAACGTCGTTGTGAAACGACATTACCCTCCCTGTTAACTTCAAAAGCCAACGCAAGAGCCAACTTTTTCCTTTACTCAACATTTCTGCAGCACACAGCGCTAGGCTACTATTGCACCTGTTGTTATATCAACAAAAGACGCCCTCGGCTGCTATTTGTAACCAAACTCTGGCAGCTTTTTATTTCAGTAAAAAAGCGCTCTTGTCAACTTCTTGTCAAAAAAGAGCCAAGTGTGAACACGCCCTAACAGAGTATTTCTGTGACAAAATTCTTACTTCTGGGTTCGTATAAGTTTCGGAGAGTTTTTTTCGATCGTGGCTCTTCATGACGTAAACGAGGGTGGAACTCCTTATATGGCCATTTCTCCCGGAAGAACGCGCCCGCATCGACCAGCGCGAGAGCAAGAGCGCGCCCATCAACGCGCTTCATCACTGCACGGGACTCGCTCGGGAAGAAAGTCTCTAAAGAAGTGTGTTTTTGGTTGTGAAGGAAAGATAACTTTGTTCAGCTTCTGGAAGAACCAAGCTTTACGTGAACAGTGGATGGAGTTTGTTTTTCCGGGGCAGCAACGGGGTTTCTCAAGTATGTTTGTTGATGAACGTTTTATAAACAAGGCCCAGTTCGACGCTGGATTGGCACATCGTTTGATACTGAAAGATGGAGCAGTCCCAGCTATAAAAGACCCCGGTCGTGATTCGGAACTGCAGACGGTAAATGAGTGAAACGCATCAAACGTCTGTTTTGTTGGCGATCGGCGCTCAAGTGCTCGTCACTCTTTAGCTCCGCCCACACGGCGCGCCTCCGGGAGCTCGGCTTTTTTCGGAGAGAATCGTAAAACTGTATTTTTCTTTTATAAATATGATAAAACTAAAGACTTTTTGGAGGTATGAACGATGCAGCACTACTCTATAGGTACAAGATTAACATGAGATTGGGTGAAACTATGTGTTATGCCCCCTTTAACTGACTCTGTCTATGTTTGTATGTGCGATGATAAAGCTGCCAGACATACATTAAAGTTGTAAACCTTTTTCCAGTGCTTTTCAAAATCCAGGTTTATCATGACAACGGTTGTGTTCGAATAAATCATGTAGGGTTATTGACTCGAAAACCGCTCAGAATTCAGTCCTATTCGTGAACGGATCGTTCAGACTGGAATTGTGAACCAGTTCGTTCAACTGATTCACTTAAAAGATCCGAATCAAGTAAACGATTCCTTCACAAATCGGACATCGCGCACTCAGTTTTGTGGATGAGCTTGTGGTGGCTTCATATACAGTTCTGATTTGGCTTGAACGCTGCTTACTTTTCATGATTTCTCGGTCTGAAGTTTAACTTTGATAACAGTGATCTGCATCTTCAACTAAAAGTAGTTTATCCGCGACTCTGACACTCAGGCAGGTAAGTTTTTTTTTTTTTTTTTTTTTTTTTTTTTTTTTTTTGTTCCTGTTGGGCTGGAAGTGGATCTGAATGTTTCAAATGGATGAACAGCTGATGATGAGTTTTACAGCTCTTTAAAGTGATCGTTCACGGTGTGAGAGGGGATTTCCGACTACTATAGATCAAATCACATAAACGGAATCGTGAGGATTACAGTTTTAGATTGTCTTTACTACAAACAAACAAACAAACAGTCTCGCCGGTGCGTGTTTCTTTGAGTATTTGGCGACCCAGCACCTCTAGCTTTGTGTGTGTGGTGTAAGTCAGTGGTCCCCAACCTCGTTCCTGGAGGCCCCCCAACACTGCACATGTTGCATCTGACCTTTGTCTGACACCCAATTCAGGTCTTGGAGTCTCTACTAATGAGCTGATGATCTGAATCAGATGTGTTTGATTAAGGTGACATGGAAAACATGCAGTGTTGGGGGCCTCCAGGAACGAGGTTGGGGACCACTGGTGTAACTTACAGGCTACATCACAATGAGAACCGTTTAAAAATGAGCTTTGTGTTTTAACCCTACGAGATTTGTGAATAGGAAAGTTGATTCAGTTTAGGAAGTGAGACATATGACTGCTGCCACAGCATTTTATTTATAGACAAAACGGGTGCGTTTGTGTCATAGGTTTGTGTACATTAAATGCAAGTGGGTAAATGTTAAATAATGAAAAGCTAATGCAAACATTTAATGTATATTAATATTAACATTTTTCCCTTACCATAGCATAAAAAAGAAAAAAAAACAGTTTTTCATCATACCTTATCTGGAGACACTTGTGTATCCAACTTCTTCACACTAACATTTTATCCTATTATATATAGTCGTTGTAATATATAATAATAATATCTCTGTATATTTTTAGATTTAAGTTTACGCATTATTAAAAATACTTAAAGTTGTGTCCCCATGTTATGGGGAGCATAATTTAGCATTTTTTAAATAGTAATTCAATAAATAAAATAGTTTGTCATAATGACATTTTCATCCTTTCAACAAGTGAAGATCCAAATATAATGTATTTTTTGTTGTATGCTTGTCAATCCCATTACTATGATTTTGTGTAATAAACCAAAATCAGCATTAAATTCTCTTTTTAATATGAATTTTGTAGTATAATGAATTTGAACATGTTTAACGTCAATGTAAAGTAGAAAACTTTCATTTAAAAAAAAAAAAAAAAAAAAGCTTAATTGTGGTCCAAAATATATATTAAAAAAAGCATTACAGAAACATTTGACCGAAAATAAAAATTTGCTGAAAATTTACTCACCCTCAGTCCATCCAAGATGTTGATGTGTTTGTTGCAGCGAATGGGTGCCATCAGAGTCCAAACAGCTGATTAAAAACATCACAATAACCCACACGACTCCAATTAAAGTCTTGTAAATTAAAAATCTGCATGCTTGTGAGAAACAAATCCATCATATTTTTAACATTAAAAAAATTCATCTACATCTTGGATGGCCTGAGGGTGAGCAATTTCTCAGGAGATTTTCTTTTTTGAGTGAACTACAACTTTAATTTAGCTTGTAATAGCAATTATGTGCAATTAATAATATACAATTTATAATTACACAATGTATCACACAATATTTAAAAAATTACCATATCAGAAGTAGCACCCATTTTATAGAATGACCCTTAACCTGTGATGTACAGCTGTAGAAATATTTTAAAAAGCATGTTGACATGAGTCTTTGAATAGTACTTATTTTTCAAAAGGTCAAGATGTAGACATTTCTAAATGTCATAATGATATTTATGTCCCTGAACATTCAATACACAATTTCCTATTCCTCCTCCCACATATAAGTGTCCCTCTCTTCAAACACAGTAGGCCTCAATGGGACACAAACTATACAGGTCGAGTGATGCAGTACATCTGTCTCACATCCCAGTGATGTTTGTCCACATTTAGTTAATGTTTAAACGGAAGTTTACTTAAGTCATCGTCTGTTACAGAAAGCACATATTTTTAAAGTCACAGTTGGAACTATAATTTTCATGTTGAAATGAGTCAACACTGTTTATTTTGCTCCATATAGGTGTCCGTTTTAATACAATTATGACTTTCACCATGACTAGCATTGCACCTACCGGTAAGTTCTACACCCTGTCTTCTAATATAAAGAGCAAACTGCTTGAAGAGCATTAAAAGTTTCCTTCACAGGCTTCGGGTGTGTCACTCATATCAAACAATGAATCTGAACATTGTAATAGGCTAGTGTAACATAATATTGGCACTAGCACTATTTATTTTTATTACTTAATACTTGTACACTAGTCTTACCTGACCTCATTTGGGTCTAGAAATGTTTTATTGGAGGCGATGTGCCATTATCACTGTGCCATGTTGCATTTCTCCTAATCTGATTACTCTTCAACAATGCTGAACAGTTTCTTTAGCTGGCAATGGTTGTAATTCCACATTGTGCATGTAATCTTGACATACAGGTTTTGTGTGTCATCTTCAGTGTTGTTTTTTTTTCCTCAGGGATAGATGTTGCATCAACAACTGCAGCTCCACCGCAAACAGACACGACTGTCATTGGAGGTAATTGACTTCTAGTGTATTACCTTAATGACTTGGACAATCCTAGAAAGCTTTTTGTGGCCATAGGTACACAGTATACACAGTGTTTGCCAGCAGGTGTCATGATAATGTTACATATTAGAGGTTTGCCACCTGACTCAAACCTCAAGCCTTTGGGTCTGGTTTGGGTCATTCGTCATATACAACTTCCAGTTTGCATCCAGATTTGGGCTTGTGATCAATTTTATATATTGTCAAAAATACAGTAAAAACAGTAATATTGTGAAATATTATTACCATTATTATTAAAATAACTGTTTTATATATTTAAAATATTTATTATATATTAAAATATACTTTTTAATATATTTAAAAAGTAATTTATTCCTGTCATTGCAAAGCTGAATTTTCAACAACCATTACTTCAATCTTCAGTGTCACATAATCCTTCAGAAATCGTTAATATGCTGATTTTGCAACTACCAGTCATTATAGCGTTATAGTTAGAGTAGACTGTCTGCTTAATATCTGATAACACTTTATTTTGATGGCTCCTTAACAGACATTATATTAACTGTAAATAACTACAGTCTACTAATACTCTAATGAGAGTTAGTTGACGTAGTTGCAGAGTTATGTATAGTCAACAGAATGTGTAAAGGGGACCATCAAAATAAAGTGTAACCTTGAAGAGTACTAATTTGATTTATTGCATATTTCCGGCTGTTTAAAATGGTTTTTCATTTCTCTTTTAGTGGTAATTGCCCTGATCCTGCTGACCCTTGTTGTCTGTGGGTTCCTGCTGTACAAATACCTGTGCCACAGTAAGGGTGTTTACAGAACCGCAGGTGAGCCTGCTCCAGGAGTGGACCCTGACCAGGTCTACAATGACACCGTCACTGAAAACAAGAAGGAATACTTCATCTGAACTGCTTAGCATCAGAGGGATTTAACCCATGATCAAGATGCATGGACTACTGAAGACATCTAAATAGCCTATGTAGAGAGGTGTATGTGCAAGACATATGGGACATAAACCACTAGTCTGTGCTGTATGAAAGAATGTTTAGTTGAAGGGCGAGTTTTATGTTGGGAGGACAAGCCAGAAGTAAAAAGTTGCTTATTCATGAGGTCAATAAGCTCACCATCAGTTTTCGCATGATAAAGTTACTGTCAGTTACTGGGACAATCATTTTTTTGCTGTCGAATTATGCCTTTGTATATAGTATATAGTTTATAGTTCACTCAAAAAAAAAAAAAAAAAAACTCTAAACTCACTGCTTCAGCAGAAATTACAGGAAGGTTCATATGCAGTAGTTATCAACAAATTATTTATCAGTAATTATGGAATTATTGTCAGTTATTACTAGCGTTCAGGTAGCATAAGTGGCACTGCACCTCAATCAAACGGCAAACATTGGAGGCACTGTACAAATTTGCTTTTATTCAGTTACAAGTCAAAATACTGTTAATTTGCGGCTTTTCAATATGCCTTTTCCCTTTGATTATTTTGCCTAGCTTTTTATTACTATTTTTTTTTATTTATTGGCAGAATTCTTAGATTATGAGTAGTTGGAGAGTCCACTGTTACAGTGCCTTGTAAAACATTTAAATGTATTTTACTTTTTTTTTTTTTTAATTGACACATTTTATAATTCAAAATGTGTTTTTGTTACATATTACATATTATACCTCTGTCATTATTTGTAAAACATACACATGCTGATCATAATATCAGATGCATATATGATACTTGATATTTTCTGTGCAGGGTTACAGTCGTATGTTACTTGTTATGAAAATGAATGTAATTTATATATCGGATTCTGAGTAATCAATCAATATGATACTGCAGTTATTGATTATAATACAATGTCAAATACAGGTCTCTAGCCAGTTGAAAATTGCTAGTAAAACCAAAATTAAGATTTAATTTGAAATTAAAATTAATTCTGTGCTAATAGTTTTTCGGTGCAGAAATTATATTTTGTAAGATATTTAACTTCTTTTAAGTCTTTGGATTGTGATCGACAAAAATATAATGCATCACCTCCAAGATCTAGAGTCATTATTGCAATGGAGTGAATGTGAATTGGTGACTTTTGACAAACATTTGTAATAACCTGGAGATAAACCTCCAAATATACAACCCAGCAGACAAAAAATATAAACATGAACCATTGAAAGACATATTACAACACAGATTGTCAAAATTCAAAATAGCTTTTATTCTAAATTTTGTTTTATACTTAAGGTTTAGTATAAAAAAAAGTTAAGTGCACCACATTTTCATTGGAGACCATTTTGTCATGTAGCAAACTAGGAAGGACCTCAGTTCCTTGATGCTGCAGTGTGCATCCATTCTAACCCATCACAATCTTTTTATATTATATATATATAGAAATAAAAATCAAAAGGGTTCCCTGAACTGTAGTGCCCACATAGACGTATACCATCCATGACTGTCATGGTATTGAGGCTCAAGATAAGCAGTGTATCCGCTACATTGCATACACAAACACACGGTGCCACATGCCATGATAAAATGCTGCGCTAAGTTGAAACGGATATTGAGTTCTGAAGGCTTTGCCCTCATGTTTTTTGCCTTGTGTTATTTTCCTAGCAAAGTAAGAATAAATGAAATGGGATTAAATAAGGAACGGCATGAAGTCAGTTTAGGAAACTACCAGGTCAGAAGCTTACGTCACAGAAAATTATAGAAATGGTGCTAAGGCAATGCCAGCATACTTGGCATGTTTTTTTTGTTTTTTTTTTAACATCAAAAAAACTTTTTTTCCTTTATTTGCAGAGAGAAAAACTACCTGAATGGTCTTTTTTTATTCAAATGGGCAAAACCTTTAGAACGGTACTGTAGTGTCGGATACCCAGTGATGCACCTGATACATGTAAAGCCTAAAATTGAGCCCCATTTGCCAGGCTAGCATAAAATTTCCTATATTTTAAAATTCAATCAGAAAATATATATGGTATAGTGACCAAAAATAATTTGATACCAGTGAATGTATGGACAATTAACATTTCACCTCTGTGCTATCTAGCAAAATAAGCAGCATTTTAGATTTACAGTCACATCTAATAAAACGGCTGCTTTTGAAGGGCATTCTATCACTGTTGGGAGTAGAAATGAAGATTTAGCAATTAAATAAATTAGAAGCGCAAAAAGCGGTGGAGACAACTGCTGGTGTAACTCAGTGCACATTCTGTGAGGTTTTCCTTTTTTGTCAGGTATTTTTCTAAATCACATTAGAGACTAGAGAGAGAGGAAAACTTTAATCCCTTGCGAAACATTTACAAATCAACACCACAATTTCTCAGCCGTTGTATTTGCTGCTACGTATTACCGCACTGCTTTGAAAATCATCAGTGCAGCACCAATTATAACTGACACTATTCGTATTTAAAAGCATATGTACAAAAGAAATCTGCAAAAACATTTCAGAATTGGTTGACAGTGCACATAAATTAATCTTGTAGTACTCCTAAAAAATTTAACAATGAAAATTCTTTATTAAGAACAAAACTACTGAAAAGTGCATGCAGAAACATCAAGATGCAACTAGGAAACATTTATATATTTTTAAAACACAACCTCTAGAAAATGCAGTCACAGCAGTGGTGTGCTCTGCCCAGAAAGCAATCACCATCACCTAAATATGATATGTTTATTTATTTCAGTATGAATCTGTGTGCAGATGTACTATGACAGAAGACTTACAAAAAGCTAAAAGCTTTTAGTGCATTCTAGTCCAGATCTTTGGTACAGGCAGCTCCCCACACACAAAAACAAACCAAACAAAAAAAAAGCTTGATGTGCCAAATCATTTAAAATACTGAAATTAAGTTGTCTCTTGATTAAGCCCTGACCTCTGTAAACAACTTTACCTTTGTGGAAAATGCTAAAAATTTTGTGTAGAAGCACATATAGCTGGAACACACATAACACACGCTAAACTAAGTGAAACGGCTATATGTACAGCTCTGGGTATCCGACATTGGAGGGAAAATATTGAAGAAAAAAAAAAATCCTACTTTTCTGAACCAGTTTAGTTAATCTTGTTCTCTCTCTCTTTTACTGCATTTAGGTTCATTCATATGTAAATTCCTTTGCTTTTAAATAATGGTGCAGTTTTGGCACCTGATAATATTTATGTAAGCTTGCCCAAAGGTACGATACGCCGCCATTGTTTGAAGTTGTAAACACATCTTTCTCTTTGATTAAGAGTGCTTAAATCTGCATTTTACATATCTGACAAGACCTTAACAATATGAATGAAAGGCGTAGTTAAGCATACTATTCAAAGAGAAAGTTTCAAGTGCATAGCTATTTTACACAGATGATCAAACTGACTCAGCAGTTCTCTTGGCATGATCTCTGGCTCAAGAAGACAACCAAAAACTAGAAAATGTACTGTAAAAATGGAGTTGTAAGAGTCAATAAAGGTAAAAATGACCTGGTCTTCACCTTAAAGTTGTTTACTCTCTAAATTAGCCAACCGATAATTATGGTAGATGACATATGATCACTAGAAGTTCCAACCTACAATTATCATGCGCTTTTTTAATTGTGAATACGCAATAATTGTGTTATACATTATGTAATTGCGATATTACACAATTATATCAACAGCGGCGTATTGTACCTTGAGAAAGGGGCTCTAAAATATTACATTCCATTAGATTAAATCAGTATTGTGGCTTAGCCAAGCAGCCCCAAAGGAGGCAGGGGTGGGAGAACAGGTAAAGGGAACCAGGGAGAAGGAAGGAGGGCTTCGGTCCAGGCCCAGGTGGGTGCTCACTGTTACCAGATGGTGTAACCGCCGCTGGAGCCGCCCATGAAAAAGTTGCCCTTACGTTGGGTCATCATCACATTTGCACCTTGCATGGCTGCCATCTGAGCCGCGTTAGGGAGGTGTCCAGGAGGTGCAGGCTTGAATGTGAAGACGAATATGTAAATTAAATGCATATTTCATCAGCTGCATTTTCAGGCACATCTATGCCAAGAGTAAATCTGAAGTCATAACTTATATCTCAAAACAGACAGAACCTTAATTGTAGGTTGCTAAATGCATAGTACTTCCTGGGTGTTTACTGGGAATACTCACAGGAATGGAAGTACTGGTGCCAGGCCCAAAGCGAGCTCCAGCATCAAATCCACTTTCCACCATGACGGTGGAACCAGGGGGGTACATGGGCCCCATCTGATAATATGCCATTGGGACACTAGGGGCCATGGCCCCCATTGGCACAGTCTGAGCATGCATGGGCATGTACATCTGAGTACCAGGGTAAGCTGAGGTCATCGGGGGCATCTGTCCAGGGGCTGGGGGAGGAGCCATATACCTGGGCTGATAAACCTGCAAGATGGAAACATTTCAAAATTAGAAAACATAAATTACTGTAATTGTTTTTGTATGGAATAAACAGAATATAGGCTATATAAAAAGTTATTATTTTTTAAATTAGCTGCACTCAAAGCCATTTTAAAATGCAGTTAAACACAAATCTGCAACTGTATAATAGCCTAAAGTTATAATTAATGAAATTAACATTTTATTGAACAGTGATCTCTTTTAATATATCACTTTTCCTGCAATTTTATAAAAATTAAGGGTTTTTATTAAGGTTTTAAAACTCATGATAAAATCCCTTTAATGAACAGCCTCTTCTGACTTACTGCTTCATTTTTCTTTATTAATTTGTTATAAATCTATCATACTAGATAGAATACCTCTTTTCTCTGGGAGTTTCATGTTGACAACATTGCTAAAATTGCCTTTGTCTGTCTGCGTGGTGGCACTTGCATCACAACAGATGATTCATCAAGCGCATTTTCCAAAAATGATTCATGTTCTCAGAAGACTCTTTAGCGGGAATCTTTAACATGCAGTCTCGAGTAATGAAACATACATTTTTGCAAATGCTTCTGAAGTGCTTCCAAAAAGTTTTGATTTTATTTATTTATTTATTTTTTTATATAGTACTAGATTAAAATGTGACATTGTAAAAAGACCCATTTGAATGCTTTAATTAGATATTGTACATTGACATAACCAGAGAAAGAGTAATTAGTACTGGTTACCTCAGAGTATGGAGGAGGGGCATCTGGATATGGAGACACCTGAGGAGGGACTTGCATAGCAGACGGATAAACGGGTGCTGTGCTCTGCTGAGGGTAAACAGATTGTTGTGGATATGAACCTGCATGGAGAAAAAGAAAATAAAAAGACAGGTAATGGTTTAAAATTAATATCACAACAGAATCTTAAGTTGATTTACTGTAAAGTAGCCAGCAATATTTTGGTTTTGTACTAAAGATATTGACCAAGAGCACCAATTCAGTGGTTTTCCTTAAACCAGAGTAACTTAAGACAGGCTTGAAATGTGGATTAAAATAAAACATGTAAATAAAATACATTCCCAAAAGAATAAAAATAATTTTGGAGCGACCCAGGCATGTTATTAAAAGGTTTTGTGATATTGACCAAAACAGAAATGATTATTGACAAATGACTTACTGTAAGAAATATGGATGTGTTCACACACACACACACAAACAAACCAGAGACAAAAAGGCCAGTCTTCACTGACAGCTAAATTACAATAGAAAAATAATTCAAACGGTTCTTGAATAAACACCACACGGTGTGTTGATGAAACACATTTAAATTAGATGAATTAAATGATTAAACTGATGCCGTGAGCGTCTCGCTTTCTTAATGAGGTCACCTTTCCGATCACGTCACCGCGCTGTAGCAGCCAAGCTAACGCTAGTCACCCTTTACCCGTTTTCAGTCCAAAACATTACCCAGTCCGCTAAAACAAGACACTACCGCGTTAAACATTACAGTGTCCGTCAGGAGATAGTCGATGACGGATGTTTTTGGCACATAATCAATAAGAGTTCCGTATGTAAAATCGTTTGTTATGTAAGTCAGTTATGCTGGCTAACTCTATTGGTAGTTGCTAGGAAGCGGCTGAGCAAAATAGCAGAAGAGCGGAGGTGATCGTGTATTTACCTTTGTTGTTCATTGTTCTTCACTGTAGATTGTATTTTCTAGGGGACGAGAATTTAAACAGACCGAATTCTGCGTTTATATGGCAATTAATATAAGGTTTACTCAAAGTTCCTCGTCTGTTTTAGTCGTTACTTCCTTGTTTTCGTCGAGCTACGCTTTGAGTAAATTTGTGTTGGGAGGAGCTACGTCACGCACGCATCAGTTTTTGGACGCCACGCCCTGTTAAAGAGAAACTCGTGACTCATTTTATCGCAAAACCCAAAGTCTCTGTAAGCCACACTTTATACTGTGAAAATAAACGTTATTGTATATTCATAAAACTATAGAATATATATTGAATTTTAGGTATTTATATGTAAAATATTTGTGTTTATACGTAGGGCAGGTGTCACAGTTACAGTACTTTATAAGGCACATACTTTATCTCTGTAATTATAGGAGTTTGAGACAAAAGTCCAATTACACAATTATGTATTTTCTCAAGTGGGTTTCATGTCGGTTTCAAACGCATAGTTTAAAGAGCTCTTAATATTTCTGTAATAAAACTACATTAGCAAACATGCAGACAAGGTAGATTTTAACAAATTTTGGACTGATTTCAGAGGTTAAGAGTACTAGTATTAATCGCATCCATTTTTGTTTACATAATACATGTGAGTGTGCTGTGTATATTTATATGTATATAAGTATAAATACACACACATGCATGTATATATTTAAGAAAAATATGTTACGTTTATATATTAAATAAATTTATACATAATTTATATGAATATAAATATATATATGTGTAAATAAATGTAAATATTTTCAAAATATGTGCTGTATGTGTGTGGCTTTATATATACCTAATAAATTTACACAGTACACACGTATATTATGTAAACAAAAACTTTTATTTTGGATGCAATTAATCGCAATTAATCGTTTGACACGACTAATTTTAACATTATTATTGATATCAGCATGTAATATGAATTCCTGTCTACTCAAAGGGTTAGATAGTATTCTGCACACTTGATGAACCTAAAGTAATATTGCATAATTGGGCCCTGGGAAGTATGCCAAGCAGGGCAGAGGTTTCATTAAGACTGTTTAATTTAATCGCAGTATTCAACCCAATATATTACGTATCAGACTTTGAAAAGGAATGATGATCCAAAATTTGTTTTGCACCTGTGTGACTAAATTAAATGTCATTTATGCATTTTTATGGCTAGGCCCACAGGCTCCTTAGGCAGTATAAAGATGCATTTAGTACATCTAAAATGGAAATTCTCTGTATTAGTTGGGGCCTGTATACTGGATGTGAACCTAATTACAGATTCGTCTGTATTCAGCAATCTCAGTACTCCTTTGAGCTCCATGGCAATATGCTGCTAATGCATGCAAATGGAAGTGTTTGCCAGCTGGCTCGGCAACAGAGGAAAGACACAGAAACACGGTGTCTCTTTCATAAGCCAGTTCATTATAAAAATTAGGAATATGCCTTGTAAATCACATATAAGAATATGCATCAATATGCATCTGATTTTCTTGAAAAAAGGACATGAGCATAGAACATCTCATTTTGAATGCATTTAATGGTGTGCGTGACGCTTTCTCAAAAAACATGCAATCATCACAACAGAGATTGCACATAACAATACAACAGATGCATTTGTCTGCAGTGCCCTAAAATGTTCGTCTCTGGGGAACAATCAGAGGGAAAACTGTGCTTGAAGATTAAACTGCTTGGGCTGTAGCCAAACTCTTTTTTCTTTATCATTTCCATTTCTTGATTTACATTTAGTATTCCTCAAGTCACTTTGGATAAAAGCATCTGCTAAAGGAATACAGTTTTGTAAGTGCTAAGATGCCATGTTTTAATAATTGCATTTAACATTTTAATTGCCCCTATTGTTCTGTTTATTAATATTTTACATGGAATCATAATATGCCTGTAGGTTTTCATTTAATGTGTTAGACTTTAAGAGGTACAAGGGCACAGAGGACATGAATATCAATATTTTAAATTCTTAAAAAAAAAAATGTTATTTTGAAGAAACACAGCAATAGTAGTCATGATTACACTTATTATGTCATAATTTTTTATAAGTGATAATAATAATAAATTGATGTCATTATTATTAATATTAGTGCATAACCTCCCAATGTAGCAATATTATAGCTGGATTCAAGGGTTTGAATAGTGCAGTGAACAACTTAATTGTCTGTTTTTTTCTGTTTATCTGTATATTTTGCATTTTTATCATGTAAAAAAATGATTATATGATTTCTTTTAAAAGTTAAAAACTACATGAATAGAATAACATGAATATTAATATTTTAAATACTTATACTTTCACATCATCATTGTTTTTGAGAAACAACAGCAATATAATAGTAGTAATATTAATAATAAGCATGAAAAATATTATTTTTTATCGCCATTATTATATTATATTATTAAAATAATATATTTTTTATAAACAATAATAATTCATACAAAATAAATTGATCTCTTTATTGGTATCAGTAATTTTACTGTGAAAGCATAACCTCACACTAGTAATATTGCAGTCTGAATCAAGTGCAGTGAACTGCAGTAACACTGTGTACTGTCCCTTTAAGACGGCCATCGCTCCCGTTCTGTCGAGCCAGCGCCATTTTTTCAATGCAAGACTCGGCCTGCATAAATTATGTTCATGACGTAGTGCAAAAGAGCAAATTTGTGTTAATTTTTCGGCACTTTTCTGCAGATAAGGGTTTACCTTGGCTATTAAGGTACACTTGCCTCACCGGCACAACAGTTAACGGAAAGACGTCATTAAATATTTAGTTATAAAGAGGAGCAGCGCTTTCCCGAGCCTCCTTATCAATGCAAATGGCTCTTTTGTGTGCATTCGTAGCGCGCGTCGGAAGCTGTGAGATGAATTTTTAATTATGCATATTTAAAACAAACTGTGGCAAAGCTCGCCGAAGGAGGAGAAATAAAGAAAATATCCCACCTTTCAGCGGGTAAGTCGTGAAAATGATCACAGCTTGCACGTTATTTTTGCGCAACGCAATACGAACTCGCGGACTCGAAATGAGTTTTTGGTTAATATGCAATGGTCTTAATTAGCATAATTTATATATTTATGATAAAGAGAAAGGAAAAACATCAAATGCCGTCCCGAGTCGTGGCATATTGGCATGTGAGGAGTGTGATGAGCAGATGAAGTGTGTGTCCCGTGAGGAGAGTTTTTATGATTGCATTGTGAATGTGTTGGGAGGGCTGCACTAGTACCTCACAGGCCTGCTGCTTGATGTGGAAATGCGCAAGGCTTATATAATGCTCTATTGTTTTTAGGATAATTACATGCGCCAATTTTTAATGCAAGACATACATCTTAAATTGCACTTGCACAATGATGACATTCGAACATGCTCGGTCCATTTATACTTAGAAATAATCTACCAAATTCTGAAGAACTGTGATTACGTTCTTCCAGTTACCTGGATTGTAATATTTTAAGTTGACAGCCTTGAGACGTGACGTTACACACTTCACTACGTCATGATTATCTGCTCAATGCCTTGCAAAGGTTTACCATCGTATTCATAGTTCTTGCCAAAACACCATAGTATTTACAATGCTTAATGTTATTACTGTAAAAGAATGATAAATGTAATATGTAATGTTATTGAAACAATGCAGAAACTGTCCTTTGTTGGGTTTTTTTGTGACAGTGGTGTGTTAAAGCAGAAACTTTTACCATGGTGAATTTTTATAAGGGTATGCTGCTAGTCACAATCATATTTTACATTTTAATTAAGCTTGATATTCATTTTGTGATAAACTTGTGAGACAACTAAAGGTGAAGGACTCTACTGTAATGTGTGTTGTTGTTGTTATAAAAGGATCCTTGTTTGTGAATTATTTGTTACATTTAGTGCAACTAAATCACATAGCAGTTTCTACCTTAATAACTTAACACTTAAATCAACATTTATCTTCCATATTACATAAGTGTTTCTGATTAGAATGAGATATTTGTCAGAATTAGTTGCACTAAATCACATATTTATTTTTACCTTAATAACCTAGTACTGTATTTTAAAATCATAATTTTCTTCATATTGTGAAGTATTTCTAATCAAAATGGGGTATTTATGTGATTTAGTGCAAATAAATCTGACAAATATCCTATTTAAATCAGAAATACTTCACAATATGGAAGAACATTTTAATATTAACTTAAATATTAAGTTATAAAAGTAAAAAAAAAAGCGATTTAGCGCAGTTATTTATATTTTATATTTATGCAACTATATTATTTAAAATGATAATTTTCTTCCATATTGTGAAGTATTTTTCATCCACATTGTAAAGCATTACTGTTCGAAATAGGATATTTGTAAGATTTAGCTGCACTAAATAACTTTTTTTTTAACCTTTATAGCTTAATATTTAAAAAAAAAAAAAAAAAAAAAGTTTTCTTCTATATCGAGAAGTATTTACAATTAAAATGGGATATTCAATGATTAAATAATGTAGGATGGGACGTCCTACAATTCTCTGAATTGTGAAAAATGGTCTCCGACAGGTGGTTATAGCAGAGGGGCTAAAAAAATATGAATGAAAAGTAAATGTAATTTAATTGAATTGAATTAAATGGGGTCAACTTTTATATCATGGTGGAGACAAAAGTAGCTATCAGAAATCCTGTCAAGAATCCTTATTGACCAGGTTCTTTGTCTCAGGTGGTACTGTGGAGCTGGTAACATCCCCTTCAACCACTATGCAGAATCAGTGATCTCCTCAGAGCTTAGACTTCATCATGGACACCGAGGATCTCCCTGCAAACAATGCGCCACTCACCGTCAATGAACAGGTATTGCTGAGTCAAGTCATAATTCCCATACGTTTCTCACTACTGTCATGAAGTATTACCAAAACACAGATGTACCTTAACATTTCATCACTTGTCCAGCCTCATGCCCCACGTGTGTGAGTGTTCAGTCTACGTTCACAGCACAAGCAATTCTCTTCTGGTGGTGAGGTGTTTGCAGAAAGCATTGCTTATGCCGGTTTTTGGGCAGACGCTCTCGTTTGTTTGCTGTACTCATGTCACTTGTGTCCTTGTTGGGTTGGTTCTTTGTGTCCTAACGTGTGCTTGGCATCTCTGTTCTCTTTAGCCATTCACTGTCTGACTGCAGAAGTGTTTTCTCAGCTTTTAGGTTCCTGCACTTTGAAATTCCCAGCACAAGACGACCAGGTATGCACCTTCTCCTGCGTCTGTACTGCTCTCTGTGCTGCACTGAGCTGAGCTTCCCTCTCTGCCTGAGCCTTGCATTTGCTCCTGTGATGTTTCTCTGATCTTGACTGAAACATGATCGAGGAATGTTCTTAATAAAAAGCTTAATAAAACTCAAACAAGCTGAGCAAAAGCTTCAAAACTGCATCATGCTATAGTATAATACACTACCATTTAAAAGCTGCATTTGTTTGATACAGTAAAAACAGTAATATTTTGAAATATTAACAATTTCAAATACAATTTCAATTTAAAATAACTGCTTTCTATTTTAACATTTTAAAATTAGTGCTGTCAATAGATAAAAAAATTAACTAATCACATATTTTTTTTCTGAAATTAATCGTGATTAATCCCACCTAACATTAAAGTTAAATATACTTTTATATTGCAATAATTTCACATTCAATCTTTAAATTAATTATTAAAGAAACAACATAAAGACAGTATTTAATATTTGTTTAATGGCATCTTTTTTTTATGACTGAAGGCAAGTATCACTCATACTAATACTACTGAAGTCTCTAAGAAATTTTTCTTTTTTCCTAATATTTAACCATTGACTATAGCCATTCAACATTACAGTATAATTGAGAGCTATCAATTTCAGCATTTATTAGACTTTAAAAAAAAATAACTTCTAATTTAAGTGAACTCAAAACAATCTTCACATAAACCCATTATAATACATGTCATATTTACCTGTGCCCTTCAGCAAGTAGGAAATATACAGAAATCGAATAAAGTTATCAAACACTAAATTCTAAATTGATGAATCTTTAAAGCTACAAAAGTTATTAATTTCCACATTTTTCTTTTGTTCTTTGATTAACAGACAGATTAACAGCAGCTGGGTTATTAGGTTATTTGGCTGCTATTACTTTAAGAGCTGCCGCTGCTGAACGTGACGCGTATCTGACACGCATGCTCATACTTTCATTTGTGCTTTAATATGAAATGACAGGCTACAGCATGCGCTACCGTATTTGTGTGTGCAACTGAAGAGCATACACTATAAGCAATTTATAATGGCTGACAGGACAAGAAAAATAGTTTTTACTGACATATGGCCTGACAACATCTCACCTGACCGCAGTTCACTGTTCTACTGAAGCTCCTCGTCACCCGTTTCCGCACTCGGTTGACTAGCAGCTGTTGCTGAGGTGAAGTTGGAGTGAGCGTCTGAAAAGTCTTCCATTTGATATGGTCGTAAAGGCATTCTGCATCTAAATAAATGCAATTCTTGTCAAGAAAAAAGAGACTGAAGCAGCAGTTGTGAGTTGGGTGGCCAAAGTCTAGCTCCGCCCCTGCGTTAACTGCATTAAATATTTTTTAATGTCGATAAACTGGAAAAATTAATCACCTGTGTTAACGCGCAAATTTTGACAGCACTATTTAAAATTTAATTTATTCCTTTGATGGAAACTAAATATACAGCATCATTACTCGTCTTCAGTGTCACATGATCCTTCAGAAATCATTCTGATATGCTGATTTGCTGCTTAAGAAACATTTCTTATAATGTTGAAAACAGTTGAACACAGTATAGTAAAGAAAAGCAATATTTACCAACCTACGTGTATTTTTTTACCAAAACATTGTAATACGTAAAAATGTGCATGGATGTTCCTCCGTGTTGTTTTTTGAGTAATGCTGCAATTGAGTCTTTTGAATTTAAATGGGCAGTTTGAAATGAACTACAAAAATTAAAACATCCGCTCATTTTTTTTTTTTTTTTTACATTTCCGAACTTTGTTGTCTTGGACTAATAGTGACATTTAATGGTGTGAATGTAGCATCATGCAAAAGTTTTCAATTAACAATTATAGATGTTCTATTCACACTCAGCCATGACTTGTTAATTGAGCAATTGTGTTCATTAGGAGAGTTAAGTGAATGGTCATGTGATCTCAACATGGCAGCCCCAATAAGATGACCTGTTCCATGTCAGATAAAACTGATTTTATTATGCTATTGATATGACTGGAGTCTTTCTCATGTGAGTGTGTGTGATTCTTAAATTATTAATATTATAAATTGGTTTGAAAAGGTTTTCATTTCTTTAATTCTTGAAACTTTTTTTAATCTGGGTAAAAATTGCTTTGTACACCTTTAACAACCAAATAATATATTTAAATTGTAAATTATATTTAATTTAATTTATTATATTTAATATATCGCCCCACTCTAGTTGCAAAAGTTTCATGCTCTTGCTCAGCAAATGTCAACAATAACTTAATAAAATGTCTGAGAGATCAGAATATACACACAGGTGTAAACTCCATAACAGACCATGACCCATTTTCATCTTGTCAACACTGCCCCTCATTACCCCGAACAGGAGAGCATTTATAACCAGTTCGTAACACCCCTTCTTCCAGGTCATTGTCATGTCAGGACAGGAGACCATCCGTGTGCTGGAGGTGGAGGTGGATACAGCCTTGTCCTCTTCGGGGGCTGATGGGAAGGTGGAGTCAGGGGGCGAGGAGGCTGCTGTTCATACCCTGGATGTAGCTGAGGAGGCTCCATTGGACAGTCCAGTAACCACAAGCACTACCACAGCTGGTGAGACTAGTCAAATTGACTGATATAAATAGCCACATTAGTTTGGTATCATAGCAACCCAGTATGCAAAGCCACCACCATCAAAGAGGCATTTATTGTCATAATTGTAATAAATGCATGGCTTGAAAGAGACGCCACCATTGATCATGTTTCCTATGCATGGAAATATCAGGACAAATTTTTTTTTTAAATATTTCAGCAAATCTACCTCTCTTTGCATGTAGTGTCTGTGGAGGTCTCAGCACCTGCAGTACAGACTGTGGTCTCCAAAGCCCCCATCAGTGTGTCTCTGGCCCAGCCACAGACCAGCGTGCCCATCACTGTCCAGGCCTGCCCACAGGTGAACTCCACTTTCCTTTTTTTGCCATTTGAAATATTAGGGGCCACTTTTAGCGTCATTTTTGCCTCAAGCTCTTGATCATTTCTGACTCTGGTCTTCATATCTGAATTTACTCAAGGATATCATGACATTTCTAACTTTCTAAATGAACATTTACAAGTGATCCACTAAGCATTATGTTGTATAAATAATGTTAATAACAAATAAATACTGAAATAAATGTGTATGGTATCGATCAAAATGGAGCAAAGCATCTTTTGAAAGCAATTTTCATTCAAGAGATTTGTTCAAAAATACTGATTCATTCAGTAATGGAACACGTGAAGTATTTATGATTGAGTCATTGAATCATTCATTCAAACCTTTTTTTTTTTTTTTTTTTATTCATACAAAATTAATTAAACATTTTTTAATAAGACGAGGCAATTAATATTTTGTCACAACCTAAATAAATTACATGTTATTTTGCTTGGTTCAGAATCGTGGGAGAATCATGATCTCTATTTGATTATCATGATTCTCAGTTTATCCAGAATCATCCACCTCTATTGAGGGGTACCTAGTTCTGTAAAGATTAAAAACACCTGCTTTAAATTAATTAATTTATAATTTTGGTAACATCCCCAATTTAGCAAATCAGTGTTATTCTTTTATTATATATATATATACTATTATAGTATTTATTAATATTTTAAATTAGCTTTTATTTCTTCAGTGTATATTGTGATTTTAGTTCAAGTTTTAGTATTCTTTATGTTTAATGCATTTTTATTTAGCTTTTTGTTTTTTGTTTTAGTATTTTTAGTACTTCAGCTTAAAGGTCTTTGCACAATGAAATTCTCCGAAATTCTCGTCCGAAATTCTCGCACATTAAAAAATTTATACGACCTCATGTTGTGTCAATCACATTTACACACTGCCACCGAAACTTTCGTTTGTCATAAAAAAAACCCCAGATCAGGTTGAGTTTTCGCATCCGTAGCAAGCATTTTGATAGGAATGGATGACAAATGCGGAAAAAAAAAAAAACGGAAAAACGCATACGAAAATTTCGTACTCTGTGTGCAAGGACCTTAAGGCTAAAATACACTTCATGACTTTTCCTCAGATTTCTGGCTTTGATTAGAGTCTGAATGAGTCGACGCTTTTAGCATCAGCATCTTTTATCTTTTATAACCATTTACAAAGTTGGTTAGTGTGTGATGCCTTGTTTAAAATGTAAATTACAGTCTTTAGACTTGTTTATTTCAGTTAGTTGCAATGGTGAAATTTTTTTTTCCATCTAATGTTTGTTTAATATTATTTCAGTTTTTCGATTAACAAAACTGATTTATAATAGTTTTAAGTGACTATAACAACGTTGGTGCAGAATGTCAGAAAAATACCTATAAATGTCAAAACATCTGAAAAAACTTTCTCAGAATAATTAAATCTATATGCCATTACAATGCCAGGTCCTGACTCAGGATGGTTTGGCCTCTCTGATGACTGGCATGCTTGCCCAGCAGGGTTCTCTGGGTCAGCCCCTATTCATTCCTCTGAGTATGGCCGGATCTGTGGGGGGTCAGGGGGGTTTGGCAGTGTTCACCTTACCCACCGCCACTGTCGCCACCCTCCCTGGTCTTGCTGCAGCCAGCCCTGCCGGAGGACTGCTGAAGCTGCCATTTGCAGGACTGCAAGGTATGGTGCTCATGCATATTTTTCATACTGATCCTGCGCAAAATGTCTTTAAAAAGTGCTTATATTAATTCTGTTGCCATGGAATTCAATTTAAAATACATGGATTAAGGGCAGCATTTTATGTTTATATGAAATGGTGACTTGTTCAGGCCAGTCAGCAGTTCAGAATAATGAATATTTTAATGGTACAAGGTGTTTTACTGAGCAGACAATCTCAGAAAAACTATTTATTTTGACTGTTACAACAGCTTGTTTTTCTTTTCCAGCCGCTACTTTGTTGAACTCTGTCCAGACGCAGCTGCAGTCACCTGCGCAGACGGTCCTGCAGCCCCAGTTGTCTGCTCTGCAGCCAACGCAGAGCACGCCAGCCACCACTGCGTCTGTTGTTCAGAAGGTGTCGGAGCCCAGTGCCTCGGTCGCTACACTTCAGACTGCAGGCCTGTCCATCAACCCTGCTATTGTGAGTAGAGAACACTTCTGTTGTGGAAAGAAACATGTAATTGGGTTCAGTTGTATCATATATGAGGAAAATTGGATTTTGATATGGGAATGTGCAATATATTGGGACAATATGGGGTACTAACCAATTTTAAAAATGTATTGGCTAGTGTTGGATATTCAAGAGGTAGTTTCTTGAAGACTGCTTTCATATCAACAATTCATCTTAAAAACAGTTTTTGATTTTAGCATTTATTGAATTTTTTTGTAGACGAAATAGTATAGATTTTAACTTTTTATAGATTTTCACTATTTAGATTAAACAACAAACACCCTCACACACCTTTAAGTAATTGATAGGTGCGTTGGAAAAAAGACCAAAAAACTTCAAAACAAAGCACATTTTGTTTATTTTAGTTAGTTAGTCAAAAGTTGAGTAAAGTTTTAGGGCCAGATTTACTAAAAGGCAGATTAGCGTTATAGCGCAATTGCATAAAAGCGCCGATGGGAGGGAAAAATTCCTCAGGTGATTTACTAACAATACACACATTAAAGAACACATACGCAGCCTGATCATTTCCATAATGACCAGTGCAATCTACCAAGAGCAGCGCAAATTACCGGCTGCTTTAAGACATGATTTTTTTGGGCGTTAAATAATTACGCAAATAATTGTTATTATTAACTGTTAATAATAATTGTTATTATTATTATTATTATTATTATTATTATTATTATAGTAGTTTTTGTTATTCGTTATTCATTTATTTATTGTTTTATAGTTTTTTTTAGATTATAAATAACAAGGAAAAAGAAATAAACAAAGAGAGAGAAATATTTCATAAATCATGCACACTAGATATTCTATATTCTTAAACTTATCCTCATCTAAAACACTCTCTTGCTGCTTTAAAAGTAATGGCGTTTTCTTTCAGGAAATGCATCTAGTCTTAAATTACTAAAGATAATTTCATAATGAATTCAGTCTAATCTAATAAGGAGTGTTTTCCCCCCCTTCAGATTAGTGCAGCTTCTCTGGGAGCTCAGCCTCAGTTCATCAGCTCTCTCACTACAACTCCCATCATCACCAGTGCCATGTCTAATGTGGCAGGTCTCACAAGTCAACTCATTACCAATGCACAGGGCCAGGTTAGTACTACATCTAAATGTATTTATTCATTTAATAGACACATATTTCCTAAGGGAAAGCCTTCTCACACTATTTTTCCATATCAGTCTCATTATTTTCATACTTGTGTTTCAGGTAATTGGAACACTTCCCCTGCTGGTCAACCCTGCATCACTGGCTGGAGCTGCAGCAGCCTCTGCGTTACCTGCTCAAGGCCTGCAGGTCCAGACTGTGTCCCCACAGCTGCTCCTCAACTCCCAGGGCCAGATCATTGCTACGATAGGAAACGGTCCAACAGCTGCTGCCCCGTCCGCTGCCTCCGTCCTCCCCAAAGCCACTGTGCCCCTGACACTCACCAAGACCAGCACACCGGTACAGAAGTGCTGCCCACTGTGGCTCTCCATTAGTCTGTAAACATTTTGTGCAGTCTGTGCACTATTTTTGTACTTTTTTAAGGATTAATATATCTTTTTTTTTTTGTATGCATAACAGCTAAGAAGACCCTAGCAACTGCTTGGCATCCATCTAGCAATGTCCTATCATCCATTTAAAATGCCGTAGGATCCAAAAATGTATCCATACATGCATTTAACCCTATTTTCCAGCTGAAATGAACACTAGTGGCATTAAAATACCAACTTATTCTTACTTACCAAGACTTATTTTCCCACTTAACCTTTTAGCGCCACTCAGCAGACGTTTCATTTCTGAACTGGCGTGATACATACAACAAGCAGTGTAATAAAATGTTGGATTCATGTTCATCTGTTTCAGATAAAACTGAACAAGCTTTTAACGCCACTCACAGAATGTGAAATATTTGTAAAATTGTCATATTTGGTAATGGACTGTGATTCCTTCTCTAGGGTCCTGTTGGGAAAGTGGCTCCATCTAAAGTCATTATTGCTCCCCAGCCACAAGTGGTTAAATCAGTCACATCCCTCACCTCTACCGGTGCCATCGCATGTGGAGAAATACCTACCGTGGGGCAGCTTGTCAGCAGTAGGTTTACGTTTTTCTGGTAATTTACTGTTTATGTAATGTTTGCAGTATTGCATTTACAACCTTCTTCAGTCACATAATTGAATAGGAGCAATTCTGTAAGGTGTGTTTAGATCAGATTTCAGTTTTGAAGATTGATGTTTCAGAGACTCGTGTGTAAATTACTCATGTTGTTTATGATCTGGAGAGGATCCAGAAGTCCTAATTCAATTTTTGTTTTCATTAGAGCCACAGTCTGCTGTCAATGAAGAAGAGGCCATTAATCTGGAGGAGATCCGAGAGTTTGCCAAGAATTTTAAGATTCGACGGCTCTCTCTGGGGTTGACACAGACTCAAGTGGGTCAGGCTCTCACCGCTACGGAGGGTCCCGCCTACAGTCAGTCAGCCATCTGCAGGTTATTCTCTTTTCTATCTTCTCTTTGTTTCTGTCTTTCTTTACTTGTTCTAACAGGACTGATTGGACTACATTCATACTCCCACTCCATTTAAATTGTGTAAATATTGCCGTTAAAGGAAGAAAAAAATAACTAGTGACACATAAGGCTCTTCTTTTTATCCAACATTTTTGTCATGAACCATAGTTTACGCAAAGTTTATTTATTAGGGGTGTAACAGTACTCAAGAATTGACGGTTCAGTACATATTGTGGTTTTGAAGTCACGGTCCTGTACTTTTTTGTTAGTGGGGGGTGGCTTTGTCTGTGGCTTTAAAATATTTTGTTTGTTTGTATATATTTTATATTTTTAAAAAAATATATTTTAAAGCCACAAACAAATTGTGGCTTTAAAATATATTGTCTTTAAATATAATTAGAATTGAATTTCTCAACTGATGTTGTAAACTATATAGGGAACCCTGTCACTTGCGCATTTAGCTTACAATTAACAATAGAGCCCAAACTATTACATTAAATGGGTTTTTTTTTTTTTTTTTCTTTTTTTTTTTTTCGAGCTGTGGACATGTAATGACTCTGAGCAATTACATAGGACATGAGATGTTCATTCATGTTTATTTTATGCTAGTTAGTAGTAAAGAGAAAGGGATGATCGGATTCTCTCACACTCCTTGCTGCCGTTTAAACTAGGGCTGGGTAAAAAAATATCGATTTCTTGATTTTAATCACTTCTCATTTTTATGAAAGGATATTGATTGATCATATTGATTAATCTAGCCTGTTTTCAGTCAATCGCAATAAGCTTTGTGCTTTGTTACTTTTGATAGGAAACAAAGTCTCTTACATTTACCTCAGAAAAAAACATACTCGGTGACCATAAACTCATTATTCAGCTAGAAAAATGAACTCTAGAGATGATCATTTTGCTAAATATATGCACCATATAACATTCATTATAAGTTTTACTTTTCTTCAAAGTTTAATTTATGTTTGAATAAATCCATCATGTTTTTATAACAGCCACCGTATAAATGTTTATTTCAAAAAATCGAATTGGAGTAGAAATATAATTGTAATTGTAATTATTGTAAAAATTTCACTGAGTGTAATATAAGTCTTTGTATACAAATCAGTTAATTCTAATCTTGATTGATATAGTAATGTAGTAACTGATTCTCATGTATATTTTACAGCATTCATTAGGAGCTTTTTTTCTTGAGAAAATTTGGCATGTACTCTACCTGATATGTATCCAGAATAATCGAATCGAATCAAAAGCTTGTGAGTCAGAATCAAATCGAAAAGTGAAATTTGTGTCAAAACCCAGCCCTAGTTTAAAACTGAGGCGCATATACAGCAATCTGTCACACCACATCATAGAGAGTCAAAACAGAATTTATTGTTTGAATTTCTTATTAAAATGGACAGAATTTGAAATATAAGACTTTGTTTCTTACCGAAAGTCTTATATTGTCACCTCTGGCTTGCTCAGTTGGGGACACTTAATTTCTAACGATTATCATCAATTTGATTTCATATATACTATTTAAACTAAACTGAGCTAGACAATAACATCTCTGAATTCAATAATGAAATGCCTTTAACTGAAAATTGAGTGTTTAATCTTAATATTATACATTACTGACACTCTATCCTCCAATTTGATACTGTTAAGTGCTTTGACACAATCTGTATTGTTAAAAGCGCTATATAAATAAAGGTGACTTCACTTGAAAGTAACAAAACACAAAGCTTATATCAATTATTGGATGGGATGCACGATATAATGTCTAGTGAATTTTTATTCACGCATCAACTGAAACAGCATAGCCTAAAAGATCGATCTTGGGATTGAAGAATTGATATTGATTCATCAAAATGGAGATGCATAAAATGAGGAGTTTCAAATTAATTTCCATACATGATGTTAAAACAATGTTGTATTTGTTCAGTACAGATGCTTGAAAATGTTCAGTACAAATGTGTGATATATATATATATATATATATATATATATATATATATATATATATATATATATATATATATATATATATATATATATATATATATATATATATCAACCATCCATGTCCATTTAATGTCTCACATATACACATTACACTCCATTATCTTGTGTGCCTCTTGTTTCAAGATTTGAGAAGCTTGACATCACTCCTAAAAGTGCCCAGAAGCTGAAACCCGTGCTGGAGCGCTGGCTGGCAGAGGCTGAGCTCTGGAATCAGAAAGGTCAGCAGAACTTGATGGAGTTTGTGGGCGGAGAGCCCTCCAAGAAGCGCAAGCGGAGAACCAGCTTCACGCCGCAGGCCATCGAGGTCCTCAACACTTACTTTGAGAAAAACTCGCTTCCCACTGGCCAAGAGATTACAGAGATCGCCAAGGAGCTGAATTACGACCGAGAGGTGGTTCGGGTCTGGTTTTGTAACCGCCGACAGACTCTGAAAAACACTAGCAAGATCAATGTGTTTCAGGTCCAGTAGGGCTATGGTACGTCTCTTAGAGTGCAACAGAAGAACTTTTTGGACATTGATGTATTGGTGCTAGTTGCAAAATGACTGAAATAACTAACTTGCTGTTGTGATGAAGTCAGCGGCACTCAAATTGTGTACGATCCTAGAATAGTACCAAACATACTCTTTCTGTTGGTTTTTTGATTCTGTTATGCTGCATGCAGAGTGACTTTTTGCCGTGCCACCACAATTTTCAGTGCTAAAATGGCTTCTGAACTATTTAAAATAAGGAAGAAGCTACGAAATCCTGTAGTTGCTGTTTTTATAGATGAAAAGAAACACTTCATTAACGCATAAAAAAAGAATACATCTAAAATAGTCTCCCTCATTTAATGTTTTTTTTTTAACAGTCAACTAAAGTTGACTGTTAAAAATTGCTTTTTGCTGTAGCAATAACAGCTATGGATTTTGACTACGTATAGTACATTTAGAAGGTTTTTTTAATCATTTGACTGATTTTTTTTTTTTTTTCTTGTCTTTTGCTGTAAACTTAAAGCTATGTTCATTGTCTGAGACAAAAAAAAAATAGTATTTGGTCATTTTAACCTTCCAAAAACTCCATCTAAGAGGGCATGTTTATATCTTTTTTTTTTTTTGTTTGTTTGTTTGTTTTTAGTTCAGTTTCCATGAGTAAAGTGGTTCCCTGTCTTTGTGCTTAAATACTGTAGATGTGTTTTGGTCAATGGACAATCATAATACTCTGAATCAGAAAGCATGCCCTGCTTTTATGTGGCTAAATCCAATTATTCCATTTCAGCTGTCATTGTAATTTCATATTCAGAATTGTATGATTTCAACTGTTATGTCTATCTGTTAATTCAAATAGGAAACTGTAACTGTATCAAAGATTACAATGACTGATGTATATGTCCTATGGATTTTACTGTTGATGTTTTTGCCATAATCAGTCTAGTAAAGCAGATCTTAATATCAGGAGATGCTATTGAAGTGAGACTTACATCTATATCTATATGAGGCACTTAAGAAACATTAGCTGAACAGCTGAACGTTTGTTTTAATGTTGATCGATGAGCCGTCAAACAAGTGTTAAAGGATATTACTATTATAAATGCAATTCTTCATGTATGAATTTGGATTGTGCTCTCATTTGTACTCTGTCGAAGCAATATTCACAGGTCATTTGAACATTTCCCCATTTAGTAAAACAGTCCAGACAAACGTGTGTTGTAACATGTTTCACATGTTTGTTCTAAGCATAAAGCTATATTGTTCTTATGGACCTTCAGTATTTATCTAATGGATTATCTTGACTGGTACAGTACCATACATTTACATTTTAATGTTGTGAAGAAGGAATGATATGAGACATAGTGTTTTAACTAATGGTATACGTAGACTAAAAATGAAAAAGCAGCATCTGTTCAACAGTTTAATTTGCACAGAGCTTATCGATTTTAAAATGATGCATAAATGCATTTACAGATCATAAACAATTGTATGGTATTTCATTAACTATATTTATTTTGTATCAATTGTAATGTTTGGTATTAACTTGTTATTTGAATAAATTAACACTAAACAGACTTCTTGTGTCTGACTTGAAAATCTTGGTAAGTACCATTTGACATCTTGCCATTCATGATTATATTCAGTATTCTCAGACTACAAAGTTAACAAATTAATTCTCAGAACACATAAGTAACCCCTGGACATCAAAATATGTGGATGAAGTTAATTTTAAATGACTGTCCTGACACCTTGAAGGTAATATGTTGCAAGAAATGTTTTGTAGACCTTAGGTTTTGGTTTTAGGTCTTTGGTTTTACGATTGCGACACTATTGGGGCCTTTACCACCATAATTCTACTGTCAAAAAATCAATGTGGGTTTTTCAAAATCAAATCATGCTAAATGGTGTTTTTCTACGTTTGTTTAAATGATTTTTCCTAACAAATACCATAGAAAGTATGATGTTAATGAGGAGCAATCCATGGTTTTTCATGGTTTCTGCGGTCTTAAAATAGCACTGATATACCTATTGTTACTATGCAAAAAATAAAATTGCCATTGCCATGGTAACTATTTTTCACCAAATTACCATCATTATATTTATAGCCTTCCCTGAAATCATCATACATATGATATCTTTAAACAGTGTAAGGAGCTTTCAAAATTCTTTAGTTGTTTTATTTTTTTTTAATTGATCTATTTGAAAAGAGCAGTGACTAATGTCAAGTGACAGTTTTATTGTTGCAATAGCTGTGGTATTTTAGCTAAATTTATAGTGATGCCAAACATTTGGGCACTTTTTTCATTAGTGAATTTCATTAGTGATTTTTAGTGAATGTATGAAGTCCATCTCAAATTCACACAGTGGTCCTGGTAGAACAATGCAGGTTATAGTAATGACTATAAAGTGTCTTAATAATTTATCTTTATTTTGAATATGCATCTAATGTTTTATAATTTAATAACATAATTTCCCTGCTAAAAAATAAATCTAATGGTTTCCACTACAAATACCATTACCAACATCACAAACCATCAACTATTAACTAATAAAAGCATTAAATGGTTTCCTGGACCTGTAGTGTGTTTTGGAGCACATTCTGTTAGGATTTAGCCACCAATAAAAGGCAACAAATTACCAGTAGAGAGACCCACGGCAGTTTCCATTAAAACCAATACAATTCCCATTATAACCAGTAAAACCATTACAAATTCAGTTTTATTGTTTATTTATTGATAAACAATTTTTTGTGTTATATTATTTGTTATTAAATTATTATTTATTTTATTTTTTTAAGTTTAAAAAGTTTTATGGCTCATGGCATGCGTAGAAATAATTTTTAGCGCCGCTGTTTGTTGTAATGGGAGAAAAAGGCAATTCCCCTCCATAGCGATCGGGGCGCTAGTGCTCTCGAGCCGCTCACTGTTCCAGCCGTTAGTGAGGAAGGCTACTGCGGATATTACGGCAATTTCTACAGAGTAGAAGAGATAAACAAACATGTAATATTATACGTAAGACATTTTTCAATCAAAATCCATCCTATCTTCATCCTATAAATTTTCTTCAAATTTTTCGCAGCGCCGTCACTTTTTACAGCGACCGGTGAAAGAATTTAATCATCTTTCGAGTAAAACGAAGTCGTCTTGTCAAAAGAAGGACGATGGGTGGAAAAATGGCGTGAAACGATGAGCATTACCGCATTCTTTATCTGACTGCTGTCAGAGGTAATTTACACTCTTATTATGCAATTTATGATAAAACAAACACTGTGATATCGGTTAAGTTTTTCCCCCCCATTTGACTTATGCAGCCAATGTAATAAATGTGTTTGTAATGTGTAGGTCTGTACATACTTCTGAATTTAAAGTCATTTGTGATGCAATTTTTGCATATTTAATCTAGTAATAATACTTAAGGTCTTTCCTAAATTGGAAAACTATATATTGGTAATATTGTATGTTACCATAAAAATAAACACAAAATCCATCTAATCCATGTTTTTCCCTCTTTTTTTTTTAGACAAGTGTCTGTGATCCTCCCTAAACCCAAAGGGAGACTGTCAGGACTGTGATTCACTTGCTCCTAAGTTCATCTGAATTAGACCTCTAAAGTCAAATCATGGCTTGGGCTCTGAAACTACCTCTGGCTGATGAGGTGATTGAGTCTGGTCTGGTCCAGGACTTTGATGCCAGTCTGTCAGGGATCGGGCAAGAGCTTGGAGCTGGTGCTTACAGCATGAGGTGAGTTTGTGTACTAACTTGTACTCTTTTTGTTGTTGTTGTTGTTGTTGTTGTTGTTGTTGTTGTTGTTGTTGTTGTTGTTGTTGTTTAGGGATGTTTAGGTCATTTCGGATTAATGGTGTATTCTGAGACCTGTGGTGCTCGATAAATGTCATCTTTTGCTGAATTATAGCTCTTTATAGTACTGTATGTTCAGTTGATTTGCGTTTTTGCCTTATTGAGAAGTGTTATTTAACCTGTTTTTTACATGCTTACGGTGTCAAAGCCAACAATGTCATGAACATTCATCAAATGTCATGATGAATGTGTTTTGGCACATTTTGTGTCTGACCTTCCAGAGAGGCACACTCTGTGTCTTGTATTCCCTTACATAACTGTTGCGCAGAAAATTAACCATTCAGAAAAGTACAGGTCTGTTTGTGTCGATGTTAACGTTTGTAGGCTTCGATGAAGTGTTTTATTCCATATTTAGAGTTTCAAGTGGTTTTTAAACATGTCTTAATTTACTGACAATTTGAAGTCCTGTATGACATGACTGCAGTCTGCATCTAATATTTTGTTTTTGATACTTTTAATACTTTGATTTTAAGTGGTTCAAGTAGAATGCATTCCCATGTTGATAGGCAGATAGAGTCACTCTGTCTAGCCTCATTAGTTGGTCTCCAGGTAACAAAATAGTTGTGTGTTATAAACCACGTGTTCACTGTGATGATTTGTTCCCAGATGTTTGAGTAGCGTTAGAAACGTGCCTTTTGAGCTCGTCTGAATTGTCCCTCTATGGTAAACCAAAAATTTTAAAATCTATAATTTTCTCTTGTTGTTTTGCAGTGATGTGCTAGCTCTCCCCATCTTTAAACAGGAGGAGTCTAATTTACCTCCGGAAAGTGACAATAAGATTCTTCCCTTCCAGTATGTACTGTGTGCTGCCACCTCTCCTGCTGTCAAACTACATGATGAGACGCTCACCTACCTCAATCAAGGTCTGTTCAGCAACACTGGCTGAAGAACATCTGAACTTTCCTTAGCTTTTATATTAAATGTCAATATAAATCTATTAAAAAAATGGTATAGAAACAATTTTTCAGGCAGGAATTGCTTGTAAATTTCTCAAACCGTTACAAAGAAATGGCAAGTTACGCATTGAATTACACATGAAATTTTGAAGTAAACAAACTTAAATAGTATTTTCTTGTAAAAGGTGCTCCAATAATCTTTGTTTTATTTATAACTTTGAAAAATATTTTTTTTACAGTGTAATACACAAGCATGCATTTTTCATGTTAATAATTTATTAAAACAAACTAATTAAGTTTAAACGGTTTGTGCTTCTGAAGACTTAGAAAATAGACTAAGTATAAAAGTTTAAGGTCAGTGCATTACTTATTTATTTATTACAAAAAAAATTAATTATTTTGTTCAGCAGGGATGCATTAAATTGATCAAAACTGACAGTGAAGACATTTATAATGTTACAAAAAACTTCTATTTCAAATAAATTAATCAAATAATCCTCAAAATGTATTCATGGTTTATACAAAAATTTTAAGCAGCAACATTTCGACATTGATAACAGGAAATATTTCTTGAGCAGCAAAGTAGCATATTAGAATGATTTCTAAAGGATCTTGTGACACTGAAGACTGGAGTAATGATGCTGAAAATTCAGCTTTGCAATGACAGGAATAAATTGCATTTTAAAATGTATTAAAATTGAAAACACTTATTTTAAATTGCAATAATATTTCACAATATTTCTATATTTACCATATTTTTGTTAAAAAACTGCTGCCTTGCTTAGCATGAGAGACATTTTTCAAAAAAAAAAAACAAATTGCTGACCCCAAACTTTTAAACAGTTGTGTGTGTATATATATATATATATATATATATATATATATATATATATATATATATATATATATATACATATCTCTCTATCTTAACTGTGTCTTTCCAAATTCACTTTCAATGTATGGAAAAGACTGTTCTGTTTAAAATCAAACTACTTATTTGATTTGATACATTCCCATTGATGCATGATAGGTAAGAGCTTCCAAACTTCCATTATGATGGAATGTTTCTGTTCCATACTTTTACGGAGGGAAGCATTATAAGCAACATAACAACAAACAGATGTAAAAATGTTTTTACTGGTATTGCTAAATTTTTCCCCCATTGGCTGCAGGACAGTCTTATGAGATTCGAATGCTGGACAATCGGAAAATGGGGGAGCTTCCTGAGATCAATGGGAAAATGGTGAAGGTGAGGATTTGCTGGTTGTTCATTCTCATCCCCCATAATTCATGCTTCCCACATACAGGATTATGCTTGCATCAAGGCTGAATCACTTTAGCTGTTGAGAATCCTTTAAGTGTTCTGCTTAATCTTGATCTTGCTCTTTTATATCTGAAGAGAGCTTGCTGAATCATATGTGCTTCTTCTGACTATCCGTGGTTTATCTCTGCCACTGTTTTTCTTGTGGCTACTCCCTGCAGAGCATCATCCGCGTCGTGTTTCATGATCGCCGCCTTCAGTACACTGAACACCAGCAGCTGGAGGGCTGGCGCTGGAACAGGCCAGGAGACAGAATCCTTGATTTAGGTAAATACTGTAACCCACTGCTAACACAAAGTGTAAAATCAGTAGTATAATAAGATGACTATGAATAATTGGCACTTAAAGATACATTTGCTACCAATATGTCAGTGTGGAAATGCAGGACTCTTAGACATTAATAACATGCTTGCACTGAAATCCTCAGATATCCCGATGTCGGTAGGGGTGGTCGATCCCAGGGCAAACCCTACACAGCTCAACACTGTGGAGTTCCTCTGGGACCCCTCGAAAAGGACCTCTGTGTTTATTCAGGTATCATAGACTGCTTTCGCTGACCTCAAGAACAACTTTCCCATACACTTTGAGCGGATCCTTAAAAATCCCAACATGTGGTTTCATGTTTGTGTGTGCGTTTTAAATTTATCCACTGATACACACTCAATGTGCTTTGTCAATGACATTAGGAAGGATTTTGACTGTGTTAAAGGGATAGTTTATCCAAAAATGAATATTTTGTCAAAATTTACTCACCCTCGTGTTATTACAAACCTGTATGACTTTCTTTCTTTTTGTGGAACACCAAAGAAGATATTTTGAGGAATATTTCAACTGTTTTTGTCCAAAACAACTCTGGAATCCATTGACACAGACAGTTTTCTAATTTTTTATTTATTTATTTTTAAATATCATTCACTGTTACATATTATTGTCCTCTTTGTTTAGGTCCATTGTATAAGCACAGAGTTCACCATGCGTAAGCATGGAGGAGAGAAGGGAGTGCCGTTCCGTATTCAAATCGACACTTTCAAGGAGAATGAGGCCGGGGAGTACACTGAACATCTGCACTCCGCCAGCTGCCAAGTCAAAGTTTTTAAGGTGTGCTGAGGCCTCCTCTGATAAACATTTACAATGTGACAATGCAAGTTTCAATGCAAGTACTGTTCATTAGTGCAGCATAATGTTTGTGCAATCTTGCAACTGAAACAAGATCTTAGGAAATTAGATGCTAGTACAAGGTTTGTTTTGTGTTTAGCCTAAAGGTGCAGACAGAAAGCAGAAAACAGACAGAGAAAAAATGGAGAAACGAGCACCTCAGGAAAAGGAAAAATACCAGCCTTCATATGAAACCACCATTCTCACTGAGGTGTGTATCTGCTTCCTTGGAAAGCATGAGTTCATCATGAATGGTTAAAAAAATAATAATAGATTTTGATTTTTCTCTAATATTATAGATTTTAATTTCATATTTGTATAACATTATAAAACATTTATACTTTAAAAAATAATGTTTATAACATTATTTTAATTGTATTTTTTAAAATAGCTTTTTAATGTGTGATAATATTTGGTGAGTTGTGTATTTATTCAGTTCTCTCCATTGCCTGGAAAGCATGGGTTTTATATCAATATTTATGTAAATATTTAATTTGTCTGTTATTAGTTAGAGATTTTAATTTATTATTTTTTATTTTTGTGTTTTATTTACATTTATTATATTATTATATTTATAATATTTTTATTCTTTTTCCCATTTGATTTTGTTTGTGATGATATTCGGTGCTTTGTATTTATCCAGTGCTCTCCGTGGCCTGAGGTTACATATGTCAACAATTCCCCATCACCAGGTTTCAACAGCTCCCACAACAGCTTTCCTGTGAATGAAGGGTAAGAAACATTCATCAACATTGTCTGAGCTTTATAATGCTAAAACTAAACAGAATATTGAATAGGAAAATAGAGCAATTGATTATATTTCGATTAAAGACTATGCAAACATTCGTCTTCTTTGGAATCACATTTACTTTCATCTAAGGCTTATGGTTTTGTCTTGCAGAAATGGTTCACCCAATCATCAGCCGGAGCCTGTGGTACAGTTAGCAGATGTGAGTGTGTCTGTGTTTATCTTCTCTCATATTTGAGATTTACTGCTCTCAGTAACATTCATTAAACGTTTCTAGTGATATTCTAGGAACAGTATCACTCTGTCCATATATATATATATATACACATGAGATATGAAAGGCAAACTACTTCACACTGAGACTTGGTCTTTGATAGATTCATTCCAGTGTTTTCTTGTGTGTTACAACATTTATGCATTCTACATTTTCTCATTTGAACAATGTATTATGTTTGTACAAGCGAATTTATCTGTGTTCCATTTGCATTTGTGTGGGATTTAGTTTATAACTGACCTTACTATCTGCTTAACTAGTTAAGTAGTTGAGCTGTATTGGAATTGGAATGGTCAAAAGCTACCGTTCAGTGTAGTGTGTGTGTGTGTGTGTGTGTGTGTGTGTGTGTGTGTGTGTGTGTGAAGGCATGCTTCATGCTTCCATGTACATTTTTAATGTCAGGAGAACTACAGTAGTTCATCAAAGACCCTTTGTTTCCATTCATATCGTTGCAGCTGCTGTAAAAAGCTTTTTTGTTGCTTTTGCATGTTCATTAGCACATTTCAGAGTGTATGTTGCCCTTTGTAGCTTTTTTTTTTTTTTTTTTTTTTAGAACTAATAGTTTATAATATAGCATAGGGATTGGGGTGGGCAGTATGACCTAAATATAAGTTATTTCTGCTGGAAATTCAACCCAAAAATGTTTATTTTATATTTGTTTAATATAATTCATTTTATTTATCTACAGGTTGACACATTTCTGCTGTTACACAGTATATATCATACTGCCCAGCCCTTATATAATTAAAAAAAAAATAACATATACACTACTGTTCAAAAGTTTGGGTTAAGTTAGGTTTTTTTTCCTGAAGGAACTCAATACATTTATTCAACAAAGATGCCTTAAATTGATTGAAAGTGACTGTAAAGACATTTGTAATGTTACAAAGGATTTTTATTTCAAACAAATGATTTTCTATTCTTCAAAGAATACTAAAAAATGTATATCAGTGACACTGAAGACTGGGGTAATTGCTGCTGAAAATTCAGCTTTGCCATCACAGGATTAAATTACATTTTAAAATATAATAATATAGAAAACAGCTATTTTAAATAGGAATATTGTGAAATATAATTACTGTTTGTACTGTATTTTGAGCAAATAAATGAAGGCTTGGTGAGACTTTTTTCAAAAACTTCAAAAAAAAAAAAAAAAAATCTTACTGACCCCACACTTTTGAAAAGTAGTGTGTAGATATAGGGATCAAATTAGATGTGAAAAGCCTTAAATCAACTTTTACGGGCTGATCTACAATTATCATTCAGTTTGGCACCTTTTCCTGTAACAAATCTTTCCTCATGCTTTTTTTGATTATATGTTGATAGACTGATGGACATTTAACTCCAAACATTGTATTATTTTTGCATTAGTTTATATGCTGATGTTATGTGAGGTTTTAGCCCATTGTTTTTTTCATTTGTAACGTATAAGCCCCGTTAGTCACCACATGCTTCCTGATAACAAGATAATAATCCTCGAGACAAATCTGAGATTTTAAAACTGAGAGACGTTCTGCCTTACAGTTGTCGTGCCACCTACTTACAAGAGACAGTGAAAGCAATCAGGTACATGAATTTATTTGCTAATTTGAATATGTTGAAATGTTTATTTGCCAAAGGTAACACTTGGTTGCTGTGCAAAGGTTTTATTAAATCTGTTTATGAACTCGGTTCAACTCAGGCCGGACAGTTTAAGGGGGAGTGTCTGACTTCAGTACAGGGATTGTACAATGGAAAAACAGACTAATTATGATCAGTTTATGGTCCGTGTGCTAAGGCATATTTTGTCCTTTCTCTTTGCCCCCGAACAAACAGAATCTGTTGCCAACGGCAACGCCACAGGAAGCACAGCAGTGGCTCCATAGAAACCGTTTTTCACCATTCTGCCGTCTCTTCACAAACTTCTCGGGTAAAGGGACGATCGGGCTTACATAAGTGCGCATCACATTCCATACAGCTCTCACATCAGGCTTCTGCTCACTCAGCAACCATACAGTGCCCCACCATTCCTTACATCACTCTCATTCAGTTGACACATGCTCTTCAATCTCATTCTCTTATCATAATGTTTTTAGAAAAATCTAAAATACCTCTTGATTTCATATTACCTTTTAGAATAGTTTGAAAAAATCCTAGTGTAAGTGTGTTAACTGTCCTTTGATGTCACTCAGGGGCCGATCTGCTAAAACTGACCCGAGAGGATGTCATCCAGATCTGTGGACCTGCTGATGGTATTCGGCTATTTAATGCACTCAAAGGACGGTAAGAGCCCGTTACAGTGATAACTAAAATTAAAACTATTAACATTTTAAATTATGATTTATTTCTGTGATATCAATACTGAATTTTCAGCAGCCATTGCAGCAAGTTGTACTGCTTTATATTTTCTGGAAACCATGATTCATTACATTTTTGCTTTTATAAATATGCTTCTGTTCAGTTTCCATATTTTGCTTTTTTCTTGGCTGTTGATGTTTACATATTAACCAACATTTATACTGTGTATGTGTATGTTTCTGTATAGGGTGGTCCGTCCAAGGCTCACCATCTATGTGTGCCAGGAGTCCCAACAGGCTCGTGAACAGCACCAGAAACATGAGAACGGAGACGGGTCTAGCAACACTTTCTTTGGTGCGTTTGACATCAAATATATTAAGATCAAACGCGATTACATTTGTGCTCAAAGTATTTGTAGGAATGAAATGTTAAGCTGTGATATATTAGGTAATCATTTTTTCCTTACTTGCACGGCCTGGTTATGTCAGCAAAATAGAAAAGCTTTTTAGAGGCAATAATGCTTTTTTTCTTTAGAATAATGTGCACTTATGAATCATGAATCATGTATAATAAGACCTAGGAGATGTGGTAAATGGGGTCAAATAATCAGGGAAAATAAATATCAAGTCTGTATTGATTTCATGTTGTCAGGTGTTTTTTAAATTTTCCAGATTTGTGACCCTTGTATCCTGTTATTATTTTAATGTGTTTCCCTTTTTTCTGCACTGGTTTGTTGGTTAAGGTCTCATGTTTCTTTACCCCATCTTAGTGTATCATGCTATCTATCTGGAGGAGCTAACAGCTGTGGAACTGACAGAAAAGTTGGCTCAGCTTTTCAGCATCTCTCCACGCCAGATCAGTCAGATCTTCAAACAGGGACCCACTGGTATCCATGTGTTAGTCAGTGATGAGGTGAGGGCTTCTACAAGCTTTCTTTTTCTTCAATTCTTAGGCCAGAGTTTCCCCAAATGGGGTTCGTAAAGTCCTAGGGATTCGTAAGGGAACTGTAGGAGGTTTGTGTGTTGATGAGAAGCTAATGATTAAATGGAATGTAAAATTAAAATAAACAAATTAGGCTATACAATTAATTAAAATAAAATGGAAATCACAATATAGCTTAGCGCAATTATCAAATTAAAGGCTACGATTTAAATAAATAAGCGTGGTCTTTTGTGCAGTGTGCACCTTGTTGCAAGTTTTGGAAGACCCAGTGTGCTCTTGGTTCACTTAATTTATATATTTGCATAATTTCCAACATTTTTGTAGATAGTTCACAGAATTCCACCAGTATTGCCCAAAATAAATTTTTAAGATTGGAAATGTTAAAAGCTTTAAGAGTTTGAATGTTTGAAAGGGAAGTAGTAAGGGATAGTTTACTTATTAATGAAATTCTGTCGTCATTTACTCATCCTAAAGTTGTTCCAAACCTGTTTGAGTTCCTTTTTTCTTTTGAACATAAAGAAGATATTTTGAAGAATATGGGTAACCAAACAGTTGATGACTTCCATAGTATAGAAAAAAAAAATACCATGGAAGTTAATGGGGACCAACAGCTGTTGAAATTCATTCAGGTTTGGAACAACTTGAGGATGAGTAAATGGCAACAGAATTTTCTTGTTTTTTTTAGTGATCCATCCCTTTAAGACATAAATATTGGTAACGTGTTGTGTAAAACAATTTTATAATTATCAAATAATTTTTTATTTTACAGTACAACTATACTTTACAACAGTAATATATTGCTGTCTTTACTTAAATAATTAGAGTTCAAACTAATAATAATAATAAGAAAGACCTGAAAGAGGTCTTAGTTGGTTTCAGCAGTAGCAGTAAGAGATATTTTCATAACTTAAAATCGCCATACATGAGAAAATAATAGCAGTGTAGTTTTTTGGCCAAGTTGTGCAGCCCTATTTATGAATAAGTTTTAAATAAAAACAACCAAAATAAAGCATTTACTGAAAAAAGTTTATATGAAAATATTTAATCTGTTTGCCTGCATGTCATTTGACCATTGACCAAGAGAAAACTGTGAGTACGCAAATGTGTTAAATTTTTTGAAATATTTACTTAATCTTAGGAGTTTTTCAAGTAAATGTTTTACATATAAGCAGTTCAGCTGACAAAAAAAGTTTAGGAACCCCTGGTATAGGTCCTTAACTCGCATTTGTTTAGATTTCCTTGCACCAACCTGTGCTCACAATAAAAACACTCCCTTCACTTTACAATTGTGGCAACGATCACTTTACTGTTGAAATTTGCTTACTTGAACTTTGAAATTCATCCTCTAACAAACCCATATGTTAAAGTTGTCCCTTTGGGCTCTGTCCCTAGAAGGCAGTAGTTTATTCAAGGACACAACAATGATGAGGCCTGATAGTAATCCCAGGATTGTGACCCTCCATTTTCCTGTGCAACGTTAACCCTATTGCTACTTAATAGAGGGCAAGCATAAAGCTATTTTCACACTTTGTTTCGACTGTTTGGTCTGAAGATGCATTGCAAGAGATGCGAGCCACTCGCCGAAGGCCATTTCTGCAGAGCTTGCAGAATTTGCTGCTGTGCTTGCAGTGCATCGCTCGTCATCAATCCATCATCGATAGCAGTTCATTTTCACAAATAAGAGCAGATTGCTTTCACACCAATTGTTCACCATACTGGAGTCCACATGGACTCTGTGCACCCGACTTTGCAAACCCAAATGCATTGAGGTTTGTGCCAAAAGCTCAAGTGTGGAAAATAAGAGAGAGCACTTGATTTTATCCATCAGTAATAGAACTTAGTCAGGCTAGACAGCATATTGAATTTAATGTGGATGAAAATAAGGCTTTGAGGGATAGATTTACACTCTTTACAATGGCAGGCACTCTATAAAGGTCCTAGTTCTCACAATTTTTGCCAACTCACAGTTTTCAAAACTGTTTTATAGAGTTTTTGTCTGCTGAAAGTTATTTTTCATAAAGACGTTTCATCAGCTGAACAATTTTGTTAAACAACAGTACAATCCATTGAACACGCAATACTTATGTCCCTCACAGCTTCATTTTCATTCCTCTCAAAAATTAAATACGATGCTATTTAATTAAATATCGATTGGATTTAAAAAATGGGCATTACATAGCAGAATTGAGCATGATATTTGGATAATAGGGTTGGAAAATAAAAAGGCTTGGCAGGGCTCTAGACTGAGAGCATTTTTTGAGAATGTGCGAGTTAAAATTTGACGTGGTCGCATTTGTGCGAGTGCATGGTCTACGTGCGTTCACACCAAACGCGGCGAGAGCGTCAAAATTCACCCTCGCCACCCTGCCAGCAACATGGTAGAAAGATTCGTGGATGCTCTGACGTAGATCGAATGCTTGTCTTGTATTTAAAGGGGCCGCAAAGCAAACAAGCATGTTGATCTTGTGCAGACTGACCATAAGGAGGGTATAAGTTAACCTCATGAAATATTTTAAAAGCGAAGCGAATCACGACAAACGGTGTTTTCACACCGATCGTGAAACAATTCATTGCTTTCTGCTAATTCATGCCTGCACGCTAGGTGCTGCCGACCAACAATGCATTCTTCTTCAGATATGTATCACATATATGGATTTAACATTGTCCGCTGCTCAACAGCATTAAATTAAGCTAAATAAAGATTGGTTCTACATCAGAAACACAAGAATACATCTTGGAAGTACAATTAAGCTACACTTGAAAATGAATGTGATTTCATTTCAAATCCACATCATCGAGTGCTTAATAACCCCCGATTGTGATCTATAGTTGTTCTTGATTTTATAATAGGCAGACATGCACTCTCTACTCAGTGGAGAATTAATAGAAATGATATTCTGTATAAAGAACATGAGAATAAATCTGTTCTCAGATATCAATGATAACAAGAACTCGGCATCCACTCTCTTCTCTCTTGGAATACTCAAAAAAAAAAAAAAAAAAAAAAAAAAAAAAAAAAATTATTTATTTAATTTTTTTTTTCTCCGGTGTTTGTTTACACTGGTTTTCACAACAGCGCCAGCACTCTCGCTCTTTTGTGCAACAGCAGCTGCTCTTGGCATGTGATATAAGCTCAAATCTTATTGGACGGCCCGTTTTGTTGCAGAGCAAAGTGGGAAAAATCAACACAGGATGATAAAAAATTAAAAATCCTCGCATTTTTGAGCCACGAATGATCACGCCTGGTGTGACTAGCCCCATAGGGATCTATTGTTTTTATTCAAAAGCGTCATCGTGCCAAACCTTCTCATTCAGTGTGAAAAGGCCTTAAGACCAGAAACGTGTATTAGGCAAGTAAAGTAAGACGTTTCTCTGGTGATGTATGCCATACTTCACACACATTCAGTTTTGAGTTCAAAACCCATGTCAAAATCCAAGCAACAGCCAGTAAACAGAAACAAGTCCCCAACCTACATTTTTCTCTTTCAATAATCCAGTGTATGTCTCGAAACAGAGATCTGCTACTTCCGTTTTATCACGACTTTAAGTAATATCTCTTATTCTTTATTTTTCTAACTTAATCTTTGTTCTCATTCGAACAGATGATTCAGAACTTTCAAGATGAGATGTGTTTTGTCCTGGACACAATGAAAGGTATGGGCAAGCCAGTTTTTTCGAAGTATTGACAAGTTGAACCCACGTGTCTTTGTTTCTAGGTAACCTCTGTTTTATAACTTGCACTCTTTCGATTGAATTTGCAGCTGAAACAAACGATGGCTATCACATCATTTTGAAGTGAAAACAAAGGATGAGGGGGAGTGAACAGGCCCCTTATGTTTTTCTTAAGATTCAACCCACAGCCCCTTCCCTGCACACTTCCTGGACCTTACCGAAGATCGCTTGGCTTGGAATAATAATGGAGACGATCATGGGAAAAGAAAAAAGGCACCTGACCCATTTTGAAACCTTTGCTGTTTTATCCATGGAGAGTGTGCTGCCTTTTTCCACCACTTTCCATTTACACTCGCAAAACAAATCACAGAATTTCTATTTTACTGACTTTCTTTGCATCAATTTGCTTTGCCAGAAATTTTTTTTTATAATGTACTATGGCCTTACCGGCTCAAACAGAGAGAATTGGCTGGCATTAAATACAGTATTATTTGGTGTTGTCTGCCTGGATGTCCCCCCCTGAATATTTTAGCTGCATATGCTAGAGTTCCATGTGAAGTGCAGTCCACATGCCTCAATGAATAATAAGTAGAAGGTTATGTCACAGAGATCCATGGTAGGCCCAGAGATTTCCAGGACACTTATGAAATTGCCTCTGTTTATGATGAACGTTATCGTCAGTTCTCTCACCTGTGAGGAAAAAGTAGACAGTCCCGTTCTTATATTGTCCCCCTCACTTTTAGCAGATGACGCAATCACAGATGTTGTGAGGGACAGAATGAATGAAATTTGCTCTATACTGCCATTATTATCAAGTTCAGTTTTTTTTTGGCAGGTTCACAGCGAGCAGCGTGACTAACACATTGCTGCGCGAAACATTTATGTTTTGTATAAGTTAATTGTTGATTTCTTAAGCCTTGTGGACGCAATTATGACTGTTGGGCATGATAATAGGTTCTGTAGCTTTGATCCCTGATGATTTTTCAGGTGTTGCTGCAAATGCACGTTATTTACTGGCGGGAGATGAATGGCAGCAGTGGGCATTATATATATGCGTCTTTTTGTTTTATTTTTTTTAACATTGTGCTTAAAACCTCTCCCCCCTTTCATTTTCATCGTTGCGTATACTAGAATAGTTTTTACAGATTTCAGACTTGCCAGAGCACTATTTTATGGTATAAAAGAGAGATGATGTTTTACTTTCTTTTTGTTTCCTTTTGGATATGACCACTGATGTTATAATCTTTCAGGTCGGTAAAGGGGAAAAACCTTGCACTGTGTGAGAAATGGTAGCCGTGGTTAGTGCTAGACGCAAACTAGACCAAGATGGTAAAGACGTGAGGTGTTGTCTGTTGTGACCCTTTACCGTGTCATTGCAATGATTAAAATGACTTACCTTGAAATGAGCTGTTTTGTTTTATATGTTGTATTAACGTTTTTTCTCATACAACCCTATGTCTACAATCATTTTAAGAACTTTGTGGGCATTTATGGGGTGAAAATGCTTCGAAAGGAATTTGAATTTCACAATGTATCTGGGAAACATTTCACCTCAATCAGTAGAAATATATTTTGCATAAAGGAAATGAAAAGTAGTTTTTCATTATTATTATGACAAAATAATAATGAATGACAGTGTGACTCCAGCGCGTTCTTAAATCTTAGTGAAATTTACCCACCTATATTTTTATATTCGTAATTAATTTTTCATTGTCAGTCTCTTGCTAATAGTGTGACTACAGTTTAAAATCAACCCCACTTAGTTTCCATGGAAACCGAGCTGTCAAAAAAAAAAAGCGAGAACTACAAATAGGGCCAGCTAGCCTAGAGTAAATGTCACAGATGGGACGTTTGTTTGAGGAACAGTTGCCATTTATTGCTTTACACGCCTTGATCCCAAATATAACCGCTCTGAGAAACAATATCCGTTTTCCTGTCGAGGAAGACAACGCAGCTCTCAATGCTAACAATAGGCTCTTTAGAACTACATTTCCCGGCAGCCTCTACGCCGGCACTTCGATGACGTCACAATAAGTATATATGTGTCCCGTGCGGCATTCCTTCCTCTATTGTTACATTGTAACAAACCGGGGCAGAAGAGAGGCCCATAGGGTCCTCGGGCCGACAGATACTACACATCATTTTTGTTTTTTTCTTTCCTTCGGGGTGGAAATATAACGTTGCGATTTGTCTAAACATAGCGCAGAACACAGCCACCTATCTGGAGGGAAAAAAACCCCGAAGGCTCGGCTCTATTTGTTCTTTTTGAATGCAGGCATTTTAAAGGATCACCTAAAGATTTTATCTGCACTTATTGGATGCATCTGCGCCGGGATTTGTAATTTTCAATGAATAAGGTCCTTGTCTGCCTTCGTCTGCCCCGTTTTAATTTTTACAGAGCTTGACTGCAACGGTGAATGCTCGTATAGCCTTCTTGATACACAAAACTCCCATTTGTAGTCTATGTCAAGACTAATATCCATTGTTTACGATGCTTAAATGTTCGGACATCACTATATGTTCGTGAATAAACTGATATTTCCTTATTGGTCTGGCCATTTCGATGGGCTGAAGTCGCTTTTGTCTGTCATCTTGTAACCTTGTGGAAGTCTAAAGCTGAAATAGATTCAAAATCCCCAAAGAAAAGAAGCATCCAAATAAAGGAAGCACGAATCGAGCGACAGCTTCGCCGGTTTAAAGGCTCTCTATTTCTGCCCAAGGTAAGCTTATGAGAAAGGTTTTGTGTTTCACTTCTGCCTGTCTTTCCCATGCAGCCCAGCCTACGAGGAAAAACGGGTTGATCATTGGACCGGTTGCAACACAGCATGCCATTTTCTGCTCTGTCATAAGACCCCTGTCTGTGTTTTCCAGTAAAGAATATAAAATCATAGGACAGACCATATGTGATGTGTCATCCCAATCATATTGGGTCACATTGTGGCAAGCCTTTTTAACATTTAAGCATATTCCTTTAAACTAACTAGTGTCCAATTGTGTTTCACTAGCACTTATTTTACTAGTATTGTTTCATTACACACGCTTTCTCTGCTACTAGCCATTAATCCAGTACTGTTAACAATTTTTGCAGTTGTGTTCGATAGAAATATGTGGTTAGGTGTTGACTATTTACCCGTGACTAGTATTTTACTAGATTTGTTGCTTGTACTTATTCATTAGATACTTTGTTATTAGTATCTGCACCAGATTTACTAGTACATATTTGTTAGACATGCTAGTTTGAGACACTTTCACCTGTACCATTTGATACAAGTGATATTTATTTCATTAGTCACAATAGATTTTTGGGTAATGGCTAGTCAAAATGGCTACTTTTAGTGAATTAGTAAGATACAACTAGTAATAATTGGAATACATGCTACATCTCTAATAAATAGTATCCATTGCAAGAAGTACCCAACTATTTGAATAGTCACTACTATAAATACCATAATTCATTATATTAAATACAATAAAATGAATACCAGTGACAATTAAAATTCCATTACAGCACTAAACAGATTACTATAGAATTAACTGACAAATATTTGCTATTTGTTTCTTCACTGTTATTTCTTAAGTACTATTAATATAAAATTATATACTAGCTAGTTTATAGGAATAAATGAAACCTGGCCCGATGCAGTCATGTTTTATAATAGTGTTCTTACTGTATGATGTACCCGTTTTGTAGATGTACATTTTTGCTAAAATAATTATTTCTAGTAACATGGACACTATAATGCAAAGTGTGATGTCATACTGTAACAAATCTTCCACTTTCTGTATTGCTAGACCTCTTTAAATTCCCAGCTGCTGGTTGTGGATGGAAGTGGTGCATGGATGCATCTACAGAATGGGAATAATGTTTGCATTTTAAGAAATTGCAACGTCACCTATGCAGAGTTCGTCGATGCTGGAAAAGAAAGACGTGATGTTTATGTGTCATTTGTCTAGGAAGGGCTATTTCAGTGCAGACCGGTCAAACAGGCTGATGCGTAGTCAGTACTGTAAGGTGATTATTCACACTTTCTGTCCACCTCAAATAGGCCACAGGATGTGTGTCAGGAGATCTGCAAACATATTTCAGATTTGCAGTTGCATCCCTGCTTTTAAATGACCTGTGCTGCATTCAGAAACTATTCCTTCAGTCATTGGCATCATATGCCAATGCTATTGGAGATGGATTTTCTTTTCTGCTATTTTTATAAAGATGGAGCATCCATGGATCATGTATGGCATAGAAATTAATAACACATCTTCTTGCTGACATCTTTGGGATATGCAAACATGCTACTTTCCTACGTATACCTCTGCATGATGTTCGTTTCTCTCTTATTTAATGTGCATTGAGTTACATTTGCTGTTTGATCTGCCAGTTTTGCACGATAAAAGGGAGTGCTTTTAAAAGCCTCTTACCACTTGCCAACAATCATAACTCACAAATCAAGGACTAATGACCTTTTTACATCTAAAACAGTGTTTTTACAATTGATCTTACCCAGGATTAGTGCCAGGAAGTTGCATATCTGACTAGTTTTAGTACTTGATGTATGATGTAGCATCTATAAAGTAAGTCTCAGTTTGCAAGATGAATGCTTTTAAAATGAAGATTATTAGATTATTATGTCCAGTCATGATTATACCATCTTGCTCAGCTGTTTTGTTACCATTTGTTTAGGTTTTATATACATGTAATCTACCTAAACACCTCAACCATTTTGGGTTGCGATGAGATCCGTTACTTTCCTGTGTAGGTTTGGTAGCATTGCAAAGCTTTCTGTTGTCACTGCATGGATATACTTGTATTGCTTTACCATATGCATATATGTATGTTAGAACGTATGCTTTTAAGACACTATGAGTGTACATGATGGTGTCCAATAATAGGGACGTGCTCTAAGTTTGGCTCTGAGGAGAAATTTTGGCACGCTTCACTGAACGCACAGTAATTGGCAGATGTACTGCATTATTTGCTTGCAGCTTCTTGTACATCACCACATCATTTCTGTGCATTTTACTGCATCACCACGGTAGCATTAATTATAAAAGAAACACATGAAAGCGAGGTCGGTTTCACAACAAGCAAAAATGGACTCGTTTCTTAGCATTTCTTGTTTCTATGGATACGGTTCATTCAAGAGCAGCACACTGTGTGTCAGACACTGATGCGTAAAGCAGCGTATACTCAATCGGGCATCTCTCTCATTTCATCATCCTGTTGTTTTTTGCAGCTGTTTTTGATGTTTCAAGGTCATAACGCATTCTTTTCCGGTGATAGGTGATTGGCATGTATGTGGCTTGAATTTGAGTCTACCCGGCCTGATTATTGAATGAATGATTATAAAAATGAATCAATAAGACATTCATATACTCAAGCTGAGTCAGGCTAATGCTATTTCCTTAGCATTCATAATCAGAGTTCATAGAACTAATCCAGTTTTTATGGATTTCACAAATCTGTGGGATTAAATCCATTATGCTTTGAGTTTAATTGTCAGTCATAATTCATAAGCCATCTTTTTTCTCCTTCACATGGAAAAAGCTGACCTTTCTTCAAAGCCACCGCCAAACTGTTCTCATTCAACTCAGCAAAAAGCCACTGACTGTTTAAAAATAGTGTTTAATCATGAAGAAAATCAGGCATGGAGCCGCTCAAAGCAGTTGTATTACACAGCTCCCTCGGGCTAAGGAGGTGGTCTGATCAAACGTCCCGACTCGGCCTTTCTTGACCTCTCTGGTTTGACTGAACTGGTCTCGTCATCAGCTTGCAAAGGGCTTGTTGTTTGTAAGCTTTTAATGGGGGTGAAAGAGACCCAAAACGTGGATGCAGTTTTTCCTTGTCAATTGCTTTATACCAGTTACCATGGTGATGTTTGTAGGCTTCATGATTTTTAAGCAGGACTTTCATGCTGGATGGAGAAATGAATGTCAAGGATTAGGTAGTAAAATAGGTGATATTGCATAAGCTTCCTGATGTGGCCTTTTTTGTTGCATTTTTATGTTACATTTGGTCACTTTGACCTTCAGAATGAGGTATTTTCAGCACTGCAGCTGTTGATTAATCTGTTACTGGTCAGGTTTCACATTGTTTTTCTTCTAAAGTGTTATTTATATGTTTTTAATTTATTTAATAAAACTTGAAATCTTGTAACTTAACACTAATTGAGGAATTGCTGTTTTGTTTTGAAAAGGTAATAGTTATTAATATTAAAAAACATCAAAACTCTTTCGAGCCATATATTATTTCTAATTATTGGCAATTAAGATATGCACCAAATTGATTCACAAAAATATTTGGAATCAGAAAATGTACACTGTTCATTGTCAGTAGATTTTGGAATAAGCTTCAGGTGGAATGACAAAAGTACAATTGGTTTTTTGTATCCATCCACGTATTTTTGATTGTGTTATATAACTTGTATGAGAAAGTGTATTCAAAAGCATTTCTTAAGTAATATGCTGCTCTTGGACAGATACATATCCTACTTGCCATGTACACTCTTGTCATGATTGTTCATGTTTAAATTTTGCCAGCAATAGTCTGTCAGTCTGTTGGACAAAGCATGTACCTATCTGTAATGCCTCCAGACGCAGTGTTTCCATGGAGACAGTGTCATCTCGTGGCCTGAAGCGCAGATTCGAGGAGGTGGACAGCGGCTCGCAGTGTTCCACACCCAAAGATTCGGATGATGATATCTCTAGCAGTGACAGCGCTGATAGCTGCGACAGTCTCAATGCTCCCTCCAGCTCTCTCACACGTAAGAACACACCATAATTAGTCAATTAGTTTTTTAATTTCACTATTCTATCAGCTTCCTGAAGTCTATGAAGGTTTATGAAGGTGCTCAAATAATTTCCCTGTGTTTTGTTTTGTTTTGTTCCTAGCTCCTGAGCTAATTCCACATATAACATTTGCACTACTGCAGCAGTTGCAAATCAGAACATTTCAGTGTTAAGTGTGACAGCTGTTGTATTTACTTTTTTTAGACATAGGTACACATTTACACATTTCCCTTTCAGAAATATACTATGAAGGCAGTCTGTGGACCATGCTAACCTTATTAGTCGGTTCTGCAATCAAGCTGGCAATTTTATTTTTGTTTGTAAGAGCCACAACACCCTCATTCATAGATGTTTCTGGAGCAACATTGCTTTTAAACAATCAGATTTTAGGATTAGGTTTAAGGTTAGGGTTAGTATTATAGCTATAGAAAACTACATTCTTATCAATTAATTATTTCCCACAGATGCTAGTGATAGGTTATGGATAGGGGTCGTATTAAGTTTTTTAGTTTTTTCTTTATAGAAATGTTGTTCAAAGACCAACAAAGGATGTTGTTTCAGGAACATGTCCTACTTGGGCATTGTGGCTAATGGAGCAAACCTTGAGATAAAAAAACTCTTTTGGGATAAAGTGAGACTTAGTTTGAGACACAGTATTGTCATTTAAGGAGGCGTAGGTTGAGTACTAAAGCAACAGACCAAAACATTGTTTACGGTGTCTCTTTAAATTTTGTTTCTGCAGCCCCCTCCATTCTTAGAAGACACAAAGCATCTTTAGGTCGTAAGCAGGTACGCTTTGACGCAGTGACAGTCTATTACTTCTCTAGAAGGCAGGGCTTCACCAGTGTGCCCAGTCAGGGTGGCAGCTCCCTGGGCATGGCACGCCATCACTGTGCTATACGACATTACACCCTTGGCGAGTTTGCACGAGAACAAGAGAGCAGCCACAAGCATGTGCTGCGCCAACACCTACGGCAAGAAAAGCTCAACGCTCGCAAGTCAAAGGTTAGTTGTGTGTCATGGATTCTGCTTTGCAGTAGGGTAGCCATTTTGTTTTGATTTTAAGATCTCTTTTACCTGACTTTTCCCAGCTGACACGGAATGGAACTGTGGATTGTCCCGAAGCAGAGTTGCTTACCCTGGATGACATATCCGATGAGGATCTGGATGTTGAGAGTGTAGAAGTAGACGATTGCTTCTTCTTGCAGCCTCTTCCGACCAAGAGGCGTCGGGCACTACTGAGGGCCTCGGGTATTGCCCGCATAGATGCCAGAGAAAAGACTGAGCTGCGTGCCATACGTTTGTCCCGGGAGGAGTGCGGTTGTGACTGCCGCTTCTACTGTGACCCTCGGCACTGTGGTTGCAGCCAAGCTGGAATTAAGTGCCAGGTAGGGCACGTGGTATTCTTAAAAGTCAGACTTAATAAGATGAGTCCAATTGGCCCAGGGGTGTCCCATCCTGCTCCTGAAGGCCCACCTTCCTGCAGAGTTTAGTTCCAGCAGACCTGCCTGGAAGTTTATTGTAATCCTGAGGATCCTGAGTTGCTAGTTCAGGTGTGTTTACTTAGGACTGGAGCTAAACTATGCTGGAAGGTGGTGCTCCAGAAGCAGGATAAGACACCCCTGAATTGGCCTATTAGCCTATTCAAATAAAATACATGCTCTTTCCCTTTTACCTTGTTCCGAAGGTGGATCGGATGTCCTTCCCATGTGGCTGCACCCGTGACGGTTGTGGTAATACAGCTGGTCGCATTGAGTTCAACCCTCTTCGTGTGCGTACCCACTATCTTCACACTATCATGAAACTTGACCTGGAAAAGAGAACCCTATTGGGTGTAAGGTCTGGAGAGGATTGTGGGGAAGAGACAGAGTTAGTCTCTTCTCCATCTCTGTCTCTTTCTCCCTTGGACTCGGATGTGGAGGTGGAAAGCCAAAGTGTTCAGGATCTGCAAGGGGAGCAGTGCGACAGCCTGGAGCGTGAAAACGAAACAGCCGTGCTTCACCTACAGAGTGCGGAGGAACGGGAAAGGAGACTGGAACAAGAAGAGCAGCAGGTTGAGGAGGCGCAGACCACTGACCCGACCCTTTGCCTCCTGCAGGATGCCCTCACCAGCCAAGCCGGAATGGAGGCCATGGAAGGTGTTGAGGGAGTCCTTTTAGAAGGGCCTTTTCCTGAAGGTGCCACCCTGCTGTGTATTACAGAGAACCATGCGGATGAACAGACCAAGCAGAGGCTGCTCAAAGACCCTGCTTCTGTCCTCTATTATCAGGTAGGTCATGTAGAGACAGCAGCCTTTGAGACGCTTCCTGCACAAGTAGAGGAGGTGATGAGGGAAGGTGGGGATCCAGATACGGAGAGCGATCGGCAAAAACAAGAAACCTGCGGGCAGGATTCGGCCAAGAGCTTGTCTGTCGAAGTACCTCCACCTCTCAAGGATGGGGATGAAGAACAACTTTGTCCAGAACAGGCCTCAAATGACGGGGAATGCCTCGAGACATGCCTGGCACTAGATGAAAAGGCAGTACAACTTCCTCCAGAAGTGTAGAGGCCATCACCTCTGCAGATGTTTTGCACAAGTTAGTCGTTAAATTCAAAGAAAGCCTACTCCACACAGTGCAATGTTACAAGACTGCATAATGTTATTAAATGTTAAAGAAACAAGTTACCTTCATGGGTTTGTATCCAATTTAGCTGGAGATAAGCATGTACTGTGTTTGAAGTAGGTTGTCCGTGGTAAAATAAGTTATTAAAAAGAAAAAAATAGAATAATTTATTTTTAAAAAATGAAAAAGAAACAAGAAAAGCAGAGATCCTGATCTGACAACAAGTGTTTGTTTTTCCAGTATGGTATCAGTTTATTACTTGATACTAGGGGTGGGAATCTTCAGGCACTTCACGATCCGATCCGATTCTGATTCTGGGAGTCACGATCCAATTCCAAAACGATTCTTGATCTACATTTTTTCCCCAATTAATTCTTCTGCTGTGCAAATACTACTTTACATCTTAACCAAAATTGGAGTTTCTAGCTTTTTATTTATAGTTGGAATCTCTGTGTGTCAGTACTGCCATCTTAAAAGTAGGGGTGAGAATCTTAGTTTCACGATTCAATTCAATTAGGATTATCATTATCAACTCAATATCACAATGCGTCACCCCAGCAGGCACCAGACATCTATGTAACGTCAGGTTGATGTTGGACATGACGTCGGACAGACGTTGCATTTTGGTTGAAAATGAAAATCGAGTTGACGTCAATTTGACGTTGACTTAACGTTGGATTTTGGTTGCACAACCTAAAAACAACAAAATCTCAACGTCAGCTGACGTCGGTATTGGACATCAATTTAACATTGACATTAGACGTTGAATTTACATTGAATTTTGGTCACCCGACGTCGCAACCAAAATTTAACCAAATATCAACGTCTTATGACGTTGTGTGCCTGTTTTTTGCCTGCTGGGACGTTCTCAGTTTTTAATATTACTGCACATGGCTACATTTTCATATAAATTTTAAATCAAATTTATTTTGTTCAAAATTTACTTTTTTTTTTTTTTTTGTTATTATATAAGCAGGCTACTTTTTAAAACAATTACTTATTTAAAATAAGTTTTCTTTAAGTATCCGAAAGTTTACAGACAATAGTTATGGGTTTTTCTGTTTTCCTCAGCATTATTGCCGTTTGATTATTACTGATGAGATCATAGACAGTGGCAGCTTTAACAGGTTGCATTCATTCTAATGCACATATCTCTTTCGATATATCAGATCTTTTGTCCTGCTCTGAAAACATAACTGACTGTGTGCACATCAATTTCGTATCAAAGTATTCGAAAATGCAAGTGCATTTAACCGCAGCCGCAATCGAGCTTCAGGATAAACAAACGCAAAGCGCATGTGAAAGTCTGTCAGTGCGCGAGTTTAGTGCATTTAATAGTACTGCATTCCAAACGGTATAAATGAAAGCATATCTAAAGTAAAACACGGCGGGTGGAAGCACACACTGTCAAGCAATGCGCACGTGTCTCACAGCGCAAATTCTGTGCAATGAAGCCCGCCGCGTCTCTAGCGCACACGTGCCATATGTGGGGGAAAAAACGTGCTCAGAATCGATTCTGAAATATTCAGAATCGTTGAAGAGAGAATCGCGATGCATCGGATAATCGATTTTTTTCTCCCACCCCTACTTGATACTAGTGGAAAAAAGTGGCCTTTATGTCGAGGAGCAAGCATTTTCAGGATTATCCAACGCCTTTGTATGGCCTTTCCAGTTTGTAGAGTTTCCGATACTGCACCCCAACAACTAATTGGCACTGTCAGGAGGGTATATGCTAACACTATGTTCATGTCTTGTCAGAATTACCACAATTATGAGATGACAACTCTTACAAGTTCATATACTCAGTTTTATAATGCTCATAACGTCAAAATGTATCCACGCACAGCTTTGTTACTTATTGCAAAAAAAGAAAAGAAAAAAAAAGAAGGCCTTGAATGGTTTCTAACACTCAATCCTGTAATTATGGTCATTCTTTTAGGGCGTGAATACAACATTAGTAATATGCATATGGCTAATGCTAACGCTAAGAAAAGGGGTTGCTAATTTTAGAAGAGGGTGTTGTTTGTAGCATCCTTCCTGTGAATAGATCCAATAATCCTGGAAATACTTGGTTTTCATGTACTGTACAAATGTTTTGCAAAGAGCTAGCATGAAGATGAGTGAAAAAGCTGCTTGTTCTCTGTATGCGCGTTGAAAACTTGATTCGTTTGAACTTGCTGAGAGGGGATCAGGAGGATGAAAGAATGTGCAAGCCATTTGCACAGCAGTTCTTTACTGATTTATTGTAGTCTTGACCTGATGCCGTCTGAAGCTGTAGCCTATACCGTCCCAGTTCGTGGACATTTATTTATTTACCACCGCTTTGTATTGTTAGGGCGAGGACAATGTGTGTGAGTATTGTCATCTACAATCATTTAGAGGGAGGGAGGGGGGGGGGGGGGGGAGGGGAGGGGGGGGGGGGGGGTGTTTTAATTTTTAGAGGAGCGAATGAGATCATACACATTTATTGCACATCAAGCCTTTAAAGATTACAGAAGACATTTTATGGGTGAATCTCATGAAAACACGTCCAGGTCACATTTCAAAAGAAAAAAAAAAATGTATTACATGAAATAAGTAATATTTTAAAAATATTTTTACAATTTTACCATCATCAAAGGCGTGTTCTTAACATATTTTGTGAGATTGACCTGTATAAGTTCAACCTTTAAATCCATTACTTAAAATCCAAGGTGATCTTATATGTCATGTTGGCCTTTATGTACTGTATGACAAGGCAAGGAAGACATGAGGAGATTAAATATTGTGATTTTGATTTACACATTGGCCTTTTTAATTTATCACACTAGGCCACAGTTTTAACCAGTCCTGATATTTAAGCAACATTACAAGTCAACAGTGCACCTCATTTTTAACGTCCAAACCCTCATTTAAACCCTGTGAAGACCATCTTTCTTGCCTCTGTATCCTTACTGTTCTTCCCTGTTGCATTTTTATAGTCCATTCCTCTCTCATCCCTCGTTTTAGAATATTAATAATGATGAAAATTTTACTGCTTTGTTAAAGCTGTATTATTTCACTTCTGTTTAATGTTAAAAACAAAGTAATAATTTGAATGGTTACATGAAAAAAAATAGTGTCTTTAAATAGTATAATGAGTTCTGTGATGTTGCTAAATTATTTACACGTAAGGAACCCAAGAAATTCGTAATTTTGCAGTATGAGTGTGTGTGTGAGTGTGAATGTTTGCATGTGTGCCAGAAAGATTCATGCTGATTTGTCAGATGAACCAATGTTTGTGACTGCAGTATGGGGTCGTCATATTTCAAAAGGTGCTCTTCTTTTAGTTTTTACATATTCATATTAACACTATGTGTAGAGTCTATGTAGAGAGAGAAAAGAGAAATGTTAAAAATCCACAGTTGGTTGTAAATGCAAATGTTGCTGTTATCGCTCTGCTTCCAAGTTTACTCACCCTTACAACACCCTTTAGTCTTGAGTAAAGGAGATGCTTCATTATGTGATTACATTAGCTAAAATGGAGCATGTGAGGCTAATCATGAATTTGTTAGCATGGTTGCGCACCCTCATATGACTTAGCATTGTAAAGCTCCAAGCATTAAGTTTGATTAAGACCTAAATCTGCAATAATTAAGTGTTTTGCAAATAACCAACCAAACAAGAAGGATTTTGTTTTGTTTTATACTGTTATTGTGTTCATAAAGTGTTTTTTTTCGTACTTTATTTTTGCCTCGTATGTTAGCATGTCTCTTCGTCTCAGTTTACTGATTGATCTTGATGTATTGGCTACGTGTGTTTTATATCTTTCTTTGTGTTCAACACGTGGAAATATATGCCACCTCCACACATTCCTGCACTCAAACTAGTTTTGTCTGTAGTAGTGTCTGAGCTAGAAACTGACGTATCCTTAAAAATGGTGGTCTAAGGGCCTGCTATTGACCAAAACATGGAAGAGAGTCAGTCTTGTTTGTAGTTCATTATTTTGATGTATGAATATCCACAAGTCCAGTGGTCTAAAAACTATTGGCTTTAAAAGGAGGCCTGAATGTCGCACATGCTAATGTACCTGTAGCTTAAATGCTAAGTATCTTTTAGTCAAATATTTAATTGTTTTCCATGTCACCTCCTTTTTAAGTACTCAGATTTGAGACCACTACAGTAACTGAAAACCAACGTACATTATGATTGTATGCGTTTATGTTTGTGTGTGTGTGTTAGAGGCGCTTCATTAATAAAGCTGAATGGAGTTGAATTCTACACTGTAAGAGTGACTTATGCTAACTGTTGCCTACAGAGGAGACAAAACATACAAAGTTTTATATGAAAATGTGAGTGAAATAAAATCTAAAATGAATAAAACAACTGTGTCCATCTTCAATGTGAGCTTGTTGAGTTGCATGAAATTATATATTAACAGTATTCATGAGGGAATCAAAACTACCTTGCAGCACAGGAATGGTTTCAATACAAACTCAACCGACAGTGATAACCACAGAAAACAACTTAAAAGAAAAAAAAAAAACTTTAAAATACACATTGTCCAGTGTCGAAAGTATGAAACTGTCTAAAGCAGTGGTTCCCAACCACGTTCCTGGAGGCCCCCCAACACTGCATGTTTTCCTTGTCTCTTTAATCAAACACACCTGATTCAGATCATCAGCTCATTAGTAGAGACTCCAAGACCTGAATTGGGTGTGTCAGACCAAGGAGAGATGCAAAATGTGCAGTGTTGGGGGGCCTCCAGGAACGTGGTTGGCAACCACTGGTCTAAAATACCATATGTAGTAATATAAAATCATCTTCTTCTTCTTGTTATACGGCGGATCGCAAACTTATAAGTGCATTACCGCCACCTATCTCTCAAATGGACCATTGATACTCTATCTACAATCTGTCAATCTCCTAACGTTACCTACAAACTCACATTCATATAAAATCTTGAAACCAAGTCGTCCGTGATATCATCTCCAAGCTCAGTCGTACTTTATTTACATATCACATGCTATGATTTTTAACAATTTTGAGGTAGTTTAATTGAAATTTAGTAAAAACAATCATATTTTGATAGAAAATCGAGCAAATCTTTTTAAGAAGACCACATTAGTGGAACTTGACACGTTTTGAGAGCAAACAGTTTGAGGGAACGAGTCACGTGATAAATTAAACTTTGCATTTAGCACAAAGCGTTCCGTTCCACTAGAGGGCGAAACTCTTCCATGAATGGAGCAGATCTGAGCAAGATCCTCCTGGCAAATGTTTAGTTACCCGGCTTACATCCAGGGAAAAACTGCAACCTTATGCTGCATGAATGGATGACATTTTCTGTCTTGTTCACTGTTTGCCCTTGTTCTTTGCTATTGCCCAAAAATAATCCATGGTAGTTCTGGGAAACGTATTTGTAGATGAACTGCAGATCAATCAATCAATCAATCAATCAATCAATCTATCTATCTATCTTATGTCAAAAATGAGGCCTACCAAGCCATCCCAAGATTCTCAGCACCTCATTGTTTGCTGTCATCTTCTGTTTATTCACACCCCAGATGCCGACTGTAAAACCAGCAGAAACCAGCTCGTCTTTCAGCTCAGCTTTCTCACTTCCAGTCATTTATCATTTTAATGTTCGCACGAGACTGTTTTTGGTTCAAGAATATGAGTAATGATGATAGCATCACCGACATGCTGTGAAACCATACAGGGCTTTCAATAAACACATGAACGTCTCTAATGTTCCACACAGTTATTCAGAATGAAAGAGGAAGGGATGGCCTGAGGAAAGTTGCTGACATCCTGGTGAGGAATTGCTTCTAGGGAAAGACCAGGCCTATATCAACTTTTAGTATGTCTTGTGCATTTTTAATTTTAGCAAAGGGTAGAGGGGGGCATTTATGCCAGTGTCCATTAATCGTGCAAATTGAAGTTAAGTCTGTATTGTATCTGTTTTGGCGACCGCTAATAAAATTGCAACCATCTTTTCAACATCACTTCATGCCTTGCCTGGAGAACAATGACATTTTCCTGTATCCCCTGAATGGGAGGAAACAGCTTGGTGGGTACAGTGACCAAATACCTCTTTGTCTCAGGGGTGTCTGCATTCTCTTCCTGTATGCTTTAGCAGTGGAAAACATTGCCACACACAGCCTAAAATATTGCTGAAATGTTGTGTTGTCCTTTAAGGATGTCCCCAGCCACTGCTATTTGCTTTTCACTTATGATTTTGATGGGTTTTTGCAAATCATACATCTATGTAAAACATTGACTTGGTTTCATTCTGAAGGAATACAATGGCACATATTATACCAATTTAAGGAAGTTATTGTGCTTTTTGAAGCGTATTTCTATCAATTTAAGTTATAAAAATCATCAATACTGCCAGCACATATCTCATATTTTTGGAGCATGTATGACACTAATATGTCAGCACATAACAGGATCTGACTGAACAATAATCAAGAAGCAGTAAGGGAGATTTGTCAGTCATCCATCACTTCCTGGCTTGGCTTCACCATTGTGTCGTGCTTCCAAAAGCCGGAAGAGCCGAAGGAATGCAGATAGAGTAAGAACCAATGACTGTGCAATACAATGGAACGGTAAGGAAATGCCAAAGTGTTAACATGTATTTGCTGAATAACCAAAAAGAATGATGTGAATAAGAACACTTGAACATTCAGTAGCAGGTTTGTGTAGATAAGATGAAGAATGTGTAAGGAACACAAATAATGCTTTCAGTGGATTAACAACATCCTTTAATATGACGTGGCAGAAGCATGGGGGAATATGATTCAGAGCCTCAGCCTTAAAATTTATTACATTTACAGGAAAAAAAAAGTAATTGGCTTTGTGACCCTTGACATTTTTGAATTCCTGTCTTTGGCTTTTTCCTATTTTTATTTAATAATTGTTATTTTTCTTATTATTTTATTATTTTAATGTGAGTCGTTTTATTTGTTTAAACTGATTGCTAAACAACTCTAAAATATCTTTTCAGTTCCAGTTAATTTGTCTGTCAAGGCAACCGGAAACGAAGACGTCCAATCAGAACACATTTATTGTTTAGCGGAGCATTCATTTGGACCAATGAGATTTCACTGTGGGCGTGACCTCCCAACGCACCGCCATAGAAAGTAACTATCAGTAACTGTCATTCAAACTAATATTCAAATGACTGACTAAAATGCTAACAGACTCGTCATAAAGCCTAATTTACATGATGAGGAGCGGGACCACAATTACATCCAAATGGTAATTAACTAAAGCCAAACACCAAACATGAACTGTTTAAATCATCTGAATAGACCGTGTTTCCGCGCGTCCCACAGTCCACCCTTGCTGCGGTATTTTATGTTGCTTTTAAAAACATTCATTGCAAAATATTGTGTAGATAAATAGGTTTATTGTGCATTTACAACATTTTCTGCTGTGTTCAGCACATTACGTGCAGAAAAATAGCCACCATAGACAAGCACGAGCTGCTTTCGCGGGCAATGTGAATGATGTTAGTATGGGCGCCAAAATAGCTGCTTTTGTATGAGGTGTGAAACAGGCCTTATTTATCCATTTGTACATACTAGTCAAATTTTCAATGAAAATGTTATACTACTTTTTGAGTAGTAAGCCCTTGCTATAACCTGGTCAATGAATTGAGCGTCATTGTTGTGAAGCCAAAAGAAAGACATTTTTACACTGAAGTGAAAGTTAATTGGCTCAGGCAGTTCTTAGAAAGTTTCAAAACAGCTTGTTGTCTCTTACCATTTGGACTTGTTCTTTGAAGATTCAGTGCTACTGTGTTTATTTTTGCTATTAGTGTGACTTGACTAAAAATGAATTATAGATCACAAGTTCAGTGGCCACCAAAGCACTATGCTATTTAAAGGGATTCATCAGTGTGTTTATCTAAAATAGACCAGCTAATAAAACAATGCTTTCTGATCACAGCCAGCTCACCATCATTAGAGCTTCACAAAGTCTGATGAGCCACAATGATTTCCTTCATAACCGCAGCCTGAGGGAATTCTGTAATTCTTACAAAGAGAATGATAAAACAATCTCCCATTGACGCCATTGCACTCCAACATCCACACTCCGAATAGATTTATCATCTCCCTCTGGAACACACTGAATGGAGGAAAACTTCACATGTGAGGAGAGAAGTAAAGCTGTAAAAATGTGACTCAAGAATGATGGAAAGGTACTTTTTGCCATTTTACGCATTTGTAAAATGAACGAGCAAGTTAAGAACTTGGCAAAAAGAGCCTAGTTGACAAATGGAAAATAGTTTCTTGCAGAAAAAAACTTAATAGTAGGCTGAATGTCAATGTTGGTGATTTTTCTGTTTAGTTTTAAACTTTTCTAGTGTTATGAATTTTGTCCACAGAGCTCAAATACAACATGACCAAGCCAATATGACTCAGTTATTAGTGGTTGCTAGTGCTATTTTAGTATTATTTATATACTATTATAGTATTTCTTAATATTTTGAATTAGCTTGCTTAGTTTTCATTTTAGTTTGTCTCAGTAATTTTATGTCCTTTTGTAATTTTTATTAGTTTTTTTTTCTAAACATTTTTAGCATCAATTAATCTTTATTTCACTTTTAGTAATTTTTGTTCTTCAATGTAAACTTATTTCAGTTGCCAAATCAGCATTATAAGTTAACAATACAGCACTGGCTATCAAGAATCACTATTACAATTGATCTTAAATTAGAGTACTAAATATATCTTAAGTAGTAAACTTAAGCATGTAACTATTCTCACACTGTAAGTGCTACAGACGTGAATGATAACTCAAATCATGCCACTTGCTGAGATGAGGTATTCTTTTATTTTTCTAAGTGATCTGACTTACGATTTTTACCTGGCAGACAATAAATCCAGAAAAAATTACCACAGACATGCATTAAAGGAGATACTTAAGCCATATTTAGAAAATATGAATATTCAGGCTATTGAATTGGTTCTTTAACCAGACAATACGTAGTAACCATCCAGAAAACCCTATAGCGACAACATAGTGACATGTTAGCAACATCTCAGAGCAAAAGTATATTGGGATCCCTGGCAACCACCTATAACAACCTACCATCATAGCTGTGAGTTTTGCACAGACATTATCACATATTTTCTTCAAAAATTATACAAGCTGAGCTCGGTCATGATTTTTGTTTGTAGTTAACCTATGTCATGCTCCCTCTTATGTCACACTATTATGTTGTCATTCCCTGGTGATAGAACCATTCCTAAAATGGTTAAATAAACAGTAATCAAGACTCAAGATTATTTTGGCTGAACAACTCAATAAGGTACATGTACATGCCTTTTTCCATTCAGTGTCTTCTTGTGGAACTTAGAAAGTTTCCTTCTCAGGTAACGGAAACAACTTCATGTTCTTGTTCCAGTGAAGGAGGAAACAACAATAAGGCTGCCATGACAGCTGAAGAAACAGTGGTGAGTGGAGACATTTCTGTTGGACATACAGTACTATGCACTAAACCGTGCTAGTAACTCATTTTGAATGAGTAAACAGTTTAGCCGCTAACAACCATTTGTTGTTTTGTTTGTTTTATTGTTCCTTGTGGTTATAGCAACATATTAACTGTGGTTGATTAAAAATTGCTGAATGGCTGTTAGTGTTACGGTCTGGTGTGTTAAGCAAAGCGCACGACACTGGAGTATAATCCAAAAGAGTTCTTTTTAATAATCCAAAGGAGAAGACGGGTACAACCAAACACAAATCCAAACAATAGCAGACAAAGGAACAGGGGAGAACACAGGCCTTAAATACTGAGCAGGCAATCAGGGAGAAACAGAAACAGGTGTGGAGCTAATTAACTAATCAGGGCAACTAACTAGGCAGGACGACGGAAACACAGAAAACTAAACTAAAACAGATCATACATGTGACATTTCGCCCCCTCCCGGAACGGCGCGTGTCCTCGTGCCGACAAAACAGTCCAACAGAGGAGGGAGGTTGGGGGTTCAGGAGGCGGGTGTGGAGCAGTTTAGGTAGGCAACAGGAAAGGGGCAACAACAACAACAACAACAACAACAACAACAACAAAAAAAAAGAGTCCAAAATATAAGTCCAAGGGGGAGTGGAGGGTGGGAGGAGCCCAGAGCAGGAGGAGCCAGGTGGAAATCCAGAGGCCAGCCAGGATAGCGGCCCACGGTGGAGTCGACGGTGGGAGGAGCCATGGTGGAGAAGGGGCCAACAACATCAGGGAGCCGACTGTCGGAGACTGAGCTGATGGACGAGGAGCCCAGGATGGAGCCGAGCAGACGGAGAGCCAGGGCGAAACTGAGGATCCGGAGGGCCTAGGCGGAGCTGAAGGCTCAGGCGAACGAGGCGGAGGCGGGGGGTCCAGAAGACCGTGGTGGAGCCGGTGCGACTGAGGATGAAGGTGGAGCCGAAGGGAAGGAGGAGCCTGACAGAGCCGAAGGGACGGAGTGACAAGGCGAAGCCAGAGGAATGGAGTGCTGAGGTGGCGGATGGTCGACAACTGACCAAGGCGGAGCCGGAGGGACGAAGGAGCCCGGTGGAGTCAGTGGGATGATGGGCCACGGCAGAGACGAGGGAGTTAGGAGCCATGGCGGAGCCAATGGGTCGAAGGACCGAGGTGTAGTCCAGGGCTCGGAGGCTGGAGGTGGAGACAGGGGATCCGCACGCCTGGGTGGAGCTGGAGGCTGGAAGTCCTGAGGCGGCGGATCAGAGCGCTCAGCTGACGCTGACTGAGGGTGAGCTGAGGGACTGACATGCACCAGCGGAGATGGAGCTGAGGAACTGGCTGGTTTAAGAGAAGGCGGGAGAGGGAGGTTGGGAGGGAACACAGGAGGACATGAGCTGGGCGGAACCAGCAGAGACGCAGGAGATTCAGGACTGGACGGAACCAGCAGAGACGCAGGAGATTCAGGAGCACAGGGTAATACTTCTTCAAACCAGTCTATCAGGTCCATTACAAAAATGTTCCTCAATATAGTTCCCAGAAACCAGTCGCTGGAGTGTGGGGGGGGCTTCCCTCCAAGCACCTTGATCACCACCAAAACTCCCTCGGGGACGGACGATGTTGCCGGCTCACGCACTTGGTCAGACGATGCTCGAGCCTCAGGCTCCGTGGCGATGATCGGCTCAGTCGCGGCGGGCTCAGGCTCTTCGTCTGCAGGGGGCTCAGGCAGTAACTCCATGCAGCGGGATGACGGCTGACTGGTCTCTGGTACGTGAGTGGGGCTGGAGAGGTCTTCCTTGGCGTTGAAGATGGAGAAATACAGTCCATTTCTCTCCAGCACCCACTCCACGAAAGCGGCGAAATCCTCCTCAGGACCATTCACTGGCAGGTGTACCTTACACCGCTTGCTCAGGCTGGTGATGTAGAATACGCAGAGCGAGCAGTCCGGGAAGTGTGTAAGGCACGCCAGATCTAAAAAGTCCCTGGTATGGTCCTCCAGCGAACGGTCCTGTTGCTCCAGGCACAGGAGTTGGACGGCTGGGATATCCATTCCGGGAGAGGAACAAAAAATAAAAAATAAACAGAAAGAAAAGCGCCACTAATTTTACTCACTTGAGGGTCTGCTATTCTGTTATGGTCTGGTGTGTTAAGCAAAGCGCACCACACAGGAGTATAATCCAAAAGAGTTCTTTTTAATAATCCAAAGGAGAAGACAGGTACAACCAAACACAAATCCAAACAATAGCAGACAAAGGAACGGGAGAACACAGGCTTTAAATACTGAGCAGGCAATCAGGGAGAAACAGAAACAGGTGTGGAGCTAATTAACTAATCAGGGCAACTAACTAGGCAGGATGACGGAAACACAGAAAACTAAACTAAAACAGATCATACATGTGACAGTTAGAACTTTCATTTCCTCACAGCTTCTTAAATAGAATATAATTAAGTCACACATAGTGTCAAACCAAATTTTGAGTGTATATTTATTCAGAAATATTCCCTTAGCAAGCTAAGGCAGCTGTGAGAGGAAGTTGTGGTAAGTTACATTTCCTTTTGCAAAGAAGATTTCAATTCTATGGGAGCAGAAGAGGGGCTAGTAGCAGATAATGTCGTAATGTACTTCCTCATTTTGCAGGCAGAGGGAGATCTATGAATCACACTGTGACGATCCACCCATATGATGTAAATTGTGGTTGACCTGGAGCACTGAACCCTCACATGTCACAATGGGAGTTTCTGTCACATTGACAAAAATATGCACATCAAAATCCCAATTTACCATTGATTATGTTACAGTATACACTTCATGGTCTTTGCCCTATGAGTTGTTTGTGAGATGCAGCAGAGGTACTACTGAACCATACAGCAAGAACCATATGAAATCAATTATGTCATACATTTGCAGGCGCACTGCCATCATGCAGTAAAATAAGAGAGGAACTTAACAAAGGCTGAACATGACAACATAGTCAAGCTGTTCCAAGAGGACCCAGAAAACAGCTGCACATCAGCTGAAGAAAAGTTTCTTAAAAAGAAAAATAGGTTTATAGTGAAGAGTTTGTGTGAAAGGATAAATCTCACAAAAACTATCAAAAACATCTCTGGGTAATATTTCATTCCAAAAAAAAAACAAAAAAAAAAAACATTATATTGCTTATAAATTATTGTAGGATCATTCAGTTCAAAATTAATTTAAAAATTAAGCTCTGTCAAATTTAAATTATTGTAATGCAATATGTCATATTATTTATATTTATAGTCTGATTTGATAATAATAAAATTATTATTATAATTATATAATTGTATAATGTTATTTTTTTACTGTAATACATTAATACAAAAAAATTGTAATACATTTTTTTAATGAAATCTGATTTTATCTGATTCAGCAGATAATCTGATCATTAAATAACGTAACACATCCAAATACATTTACACTACATTTAAGTATTCATTTAACAGATGTTCTTATCCAAAGTGACTTAAACATGAGGAAAATAATAAGAAAATGGTCATAGGAGTCAACATTATTCATAGTAAAAAATACTAAGTTTATAAACAAGATTCACGTTCACAATAACAGCATTAAAATGCATAAATAGGAGTTAAAGTAAGTGCTTACACACATTGATCTTTATTATCTTTTTTTATCATCACTCACTGCAAACTAATGTCTTACTTTTTTCACAGGGATTTGCCTGCTATGCTCCAAATGTGTAAATTCTTGTGTAAATTGTCCCTTGCTGGGAAGAGGTCTTCTTTCTAACCATTTCTCACTGGTAGGAAAAAAATGTTGCCTCACATATCCATTTTCATCTTTATTCCCGGCCATCTCTTTCTTTGTAGTTTTTCATGAGTCTCCGTGCCTCCCATTGTTCTGACAACACTGATGTGTAAACACTCATGGTGCTGAAGTGCCTTTTGAAAACAATACGGCTGTAATCTCTTCCAAATATTTTTTACGTTACCTAACAAATGACATCTTCATTTCCAAAGGAAAACAAAGGAGGTCACAGTAAATTACACGTTAAAGGAAAATCTAACTCGCCCACTCACATTTTTCATGAAAAAGCTAATTATTTTATACATAATCCCTTTTTAAAGTGGCTCTCGTGAGACATATCATGGTCAACTCACTCTGCTGTAGATCCCCAAACACAGAAGGGATATGCTGACATCATGCAGACGAATGATGAGAGAGGTATGTAATTAGCTACAGTATGGTGCAAGTCATGCCCCAGGCCTTTTATGGTCTGCTAGAGGGAGACCTCAGGAGATACGACCAACGGCAACACTATCAGACTCTCCCGAGCTGTGTAAAGCTAACTCAAAATCAACATTTTTTACTTTCTTAATCCAAAGTCCTGGTCATTATGTTGCTGTGAAATGACTTTTCCATGAGCTGACCTAAAATGTTAAAATGTTATGGCAATAATTAACAATCAATTTGAGTAAAAACAAAAAACATGGGGTTAAAGGGATAGTTTCTGTGTATAAGTGATAGAAAATTTTTGTCATTAATTACTCACCCTCATGTTGCTCCAAACCCGTAAAACCTTTATTCATCTTCGGAAAACAAATTAAGATATTTTTGATGAAATCCGAGAGCTCTCTGACCCTCCATAGACAGCAACGCAACTACCACGTGCAAGGCACAGAAACATAGTAAGGGCATCATTAATTTATGAAGCGACAAGAGTACTTTTTGTGCACAACGGGGAAAAAAAGTTGACGTGAGAACCACAATGCATGCGTGTGCATTCCATTGTGGTACTCTCGTGAATGTGCGTTGAAGACTGACATGGAAGTGAAGAAATTGTTGAATATAATCTTTATTTTTGTTTTCTCATAGCTTCATAAAATTTAGGTTGAACAACTGATGTCACATGGACTATTTTAACAATGTAAAAATAAACTTTAAGTATGGAAACCTGCATAATTAGGTCTGACTTTGTTCTGGTATCTAACACCCACTTTTTTAAATTTCAATCAATTATCAATAAATATAAAGAAGTATCATCCTACATCAAAATGTGTCACATTCCAGAAGAAATAGGTGCTGAATGCCGTTTCATGTTGACTAAAAACATTTGAGATTACGACTAATTAGCTAAAGGCAAAGAATTACAATTATCCTTTATTTTTAGTAGAAACTCACTGAACTCTTTCTCTGTGACAATCTCTCAGTGATCTGAGACCCATTCTGTGACCTTGTTTTTGGCAGAAATATTGTGTCATGAGAGTTGCATCTGTTGTCTCTTCAGCATACACTTCAAATTAGCTCAACACTCTTCAACCTCCACCCTGAGTGCATCTGGGGGGGGGGTCAAGTGACATCATCTTATTAATGCTTTGGCCATGAAATCATTTCAGTGCATGAAGAGCTTTGCATTGTGGGGTCACATAGAAAGGGAGTGCTGGGCGTTTGCACATTGGAGTGAGAGATATGGGTAAAGGGAATGCTGGGAAGGAGACTGTGGTGCCTGTTGGTCCGCTGATCTCGTCTTTAAACGTCTGTCATCATGCTGATGTCGGTCGATCAAGCCTTGATCATTCCGTAAGGGAGGAGAAGACGAATTAGGAGTGAGAATCTGTGGGAGGGAGGGAAGCGTTCATGAGAAGACATTATCGTGAGAAAGTGTGAGGGTAGATTTTTAGTTTCTCAGGGTTGCTGAAGGCCTTCACACCATCAGGGTGAGTGTGGTCAGTTTGGGTGTAAAGGGTAGATGATTGTGGCTTGTCATTTCTGACTTTCATGTCTGACCACAAGAGCTAGTTTATCTGACATGTGATGCACTCTAGATTAGAAGGAGGATTTTCAGTATCTCAAGGGTTGCTAGACAGTGTTATTGAGTGATTTAAGATGTTAATGGATTCAAATCAACAACTAAGGGAGGTAAAGATGGACAGATGAAGATACAGGCAGGGCAAGAGGTCACCACCGAGTCACACAAGAGCTGCTCAGTGATGAGAGATAATATACTCTGTTAAATGATAACATATCCCAATGCGTTCAATACCCAAATGCTTCCTTAAAGCTTAAAACAGAGAAAAAAAAACTTTTCAGATTAAAACTGAAAAGTGTACTTGGATCGAATATGAAAATTGTATTTTTTGCTTTTGTTTACTTTATCATCATGCACTACGCTGATGTAGTAACTGATTACCAACACAAAATCAGATTTGGTGAAATTCGACCACATGCAGTCACAGGAGATGCATTTAAGATCCCTGTTAATATCAGGTGTAAACAGCAGTCTGACTCTGTGGACCACTCAGATTATCCGAGATGGATGTTAATACCCGGGCTAAAATGACAACAGTGCAAGTTGTAGAGATACAGAACAGCAAGAGAAAGAGAGTTTGGGAGAGAGATGGAGAATAATTCACTTCTAAATCACCCCACAAGAGGCCCATTCACTCAAGTCACATGAAATCATTGGAAAGTCAAGTGAAGTCACTATTATTTGACTAGTACTTTTAACAATGCAAATTGTGTCAAAGCAGCTTTACATCAGCTTGATATAAAGCTGGGGGGCTTTACATCAGCTTTACAGTATTTAGATGGGGAAATAGTGTGTTGAAATAGTGTCATTCTCCTCTGGCCAGACAAAATCAGCAGTTTAAATCTAGGCTCCAGCAGAGTCAGATTGTGCAAAGGACTCATCTGGTTCCTGTGGTCTTGTCCCGATGGCCGTCTAGGACAGAGGTCCCCAACCACCGGGTCGAAGAATTGCTACCGGGTCGCAAGAACGTTCTGGGAAAATGTGTAGCCTATAGATATGATCATATGACACACTGTTATTTATTGCGCGTTAATGATTGTTCTTATTATTCTGTATTTTTGTTGTATACGATTGATATGGAGTAGCAATTTGACGATTTAATGTTAAATTAGTATATGATAGATTGCTCTGAACTGTCATAGTCTATATTAGGGGTTAAACGCAGCGCAGCTGATCCGTAATTTGTACAGACAAGACCCCACTGTTCGGCACGCATGTTATTTCGAGATTAATTTGCCAATTTACAAGTGCAAGCAATTTTAAACCACAAGAAGAAGAAACAAAAGAGAACTCAATTCGTTACTCGCGCTGTTGTTCTGGTTTCTGCTGACATTCAGGGCTGTAGAAGTCATCTCTAGGTGCTGATCCACCATCTGATCTGGATACGGACTGGATCCGGGTGACTGCAGTGACCATCTGATCTGGATACAGACTGGATCTGGTGGCTACGGTGACCTCGGAATAAGAAAGAAACAGACTAATATTAGCGTAGATGCCATTCTTCTAACGATGTAACAAGTACCTCGGGTGTTTTGGGAAGTGTTCCCGGTTCCAGCTGACCTAATTAATGCAGCCTAACAATCCTCTAACGGATTTGAATTATAGAAATGCAATAGTGTATTATGTGTAAGCCAGGATAAAGAGATGGATCTTGATTCTAGATTTAAGAATCAAGATCCATTTGAAATCTAGATTTAAACTGACAGAGTGTGTCTGCTTCCCGAACAGTGTTAGGTAGATTGTTCCAGAGTTTGGGCGCTAAATAGGAAAATAGGAAAACGAACTGCCCGCAGTTGATTTTGATACTCTAGGTATTATCAAATGGCCAGAGTTTTGAGATCGCAGCGGACGTGAAGGACTATAATGTGATAAGAGCTCACTCAAATACTGAGGTGCCAAACCATTCAGGGCCTTATAGATAATTAGCAAGATCTTAAAATGTATACGATGTTTAATAGGGAGCCAGTGCAGTGTTGACAGAACTGGGCTAATGTGGTCATACTTCCTGGTTCTAGTAAGAACTCTAGCTGCTGCATTTTGAACCAGCTGGAGTTTGTTTATTAAACGAGCAGAGCAACCACCCAATAAAGCATTACAATAATCTAGCCTCAAGGTCATGAACGCATGAATTAATGTTTCTGCATTTGACATTGAGAGCACAGGTCGTAATTTAGATATATTTTTAAGATGAAAAAAAAATGCAGTTTTACAAATGCTAGAAATATGTTTTTCGAAGGAAAGTTTGCTATCAAAAAGTACGCCTAGGTTCCTAACTGATGACGAAGAATTTACAGAGCAGCCATCAAGTATTAGACAGTGATCTAGGTTATTACATGCAAAAGTTTTTGGTCCAATAATTAACACCTCTGTTTTTTTCCGAATTTAGCAGTAAGAAATTGCTAGTCATCCAGTTTTTGATATCAACTATACATTCCGTTAGTTTTGCAAACTGATATGTTTCATCGGGTCACGAAGAAATATAAAGCTGAGTATCATCAGCATAACAGTGAAAGCTAACACCATGTTTCCTAATGATATCTCCCAAGGGTAACGTAAAGCGTGAAAAGTAAGGAGCCTAGTACTGAGCCTTGAGGTACTATACCTCTTCATTTACCGCCACAAATTGATGGCGGTCAGATAAGTACAATTTGAAGCACAGAGAAGGATCATGCTGAGGGATGGGATATATAGAGGGGCGATTCAGGGTGAAGGGACTGTTTCCTGTGTGCCTCAGAGGGAGAAATCAAGCCCTCTGGGTCAAGAGAATCAAGAGGCTCAAGTAAGAGAAGGAAAACACTTGTTTTTTGGAGGGTAATAAGGAAGTGGTTTCTGTAGAATTGGAAATAGATACAGAGGATGCACGTTTCCTCTCTGCTACATTTCTCTTCATGGCAACAGTTTCCTGGAATAAAAGAGAACCAAAAAATGATTTTAAGAGATTCCAATTATTTGAATATAATTGGAAATATTTATTTTCCTTGCTAAGAATTAGTGCATAAAGTAAGAGCAGGTAATCTCTGTTTTGAATCCAGTGCTGTAGTTTTCTTGAGTGCACACTTGTTTTTCACACTCTCAAAGAGCTGCTCGTAAATTTAGCACCCTGGGTGGTGGTGACAGACCTTCGTTGGTTTTCCCACAAGGACACCTGTTGTGTTTAGTTCGGAAGTGTTGATTTTGCTGTGGGGTTCCTGTTTTGGAGTAAATGAATTAGAAGGAGACGGACAGAGCTTTAATGGAAGAGGATGGGTTATGATTTTAATATTATTGCTAAAAAAAATAGGTATAGTTTACTATATAGCAAACTGAGAAAACATAGTTTGTGAATTGTACCATCAAACTTTATACGATTTATAATATTTCAAGTTTTCAATTCAATTCAAGTTTATTGGTATAGCGCTTTTCACAAAACAAATCGTTTGCAAAGTAGCTTTACAGGAAATTAAGTTTCTACAATATATTTATATATTGTAGAAACTTAATATATTTAACTTATGGAGAAATTTGGTAGTTCTGTATGTTGTCTGAGGGTTGGCATCATCTGAGGTCCTCTGAGGGGTTGACATCATCTCTTCTCAGGTGTTTGGTCATCTCAGATCATTTTAGTGTTGGATCCAGACTGAAGCTTGTGTAATTCCTAGTTGATGTTAATCCCGTGGCAGAAACAGAGAAACAAATAGAGACATAATTAGCATAGCTGTTGTTCCATCCAAGCAAAAATGATTTGTTCAACCCAAGCAAAGGAATAATAATGTGTGTTTGATCAGATATAACTGCAGTACAGGATTATGAGATACATTATGTGAATGCTTGGCTAAAGAGATGTGTCTTTAATCTAGATTTAAACAGAGAGAGTGTGTCTGAACCCCGAACGTTATCAGGAAGGCTATTCCAGAGTTTGGAGCCAAATGCGAAAAAGCTCTACCTCCTTTAGTGGACTTTGCTATCCTAGGTACTACCAAAAGTCCAGAGTTTTGCGACCTTAGGGAGCGTGATGGATTGTAGCGTGATAGGAGACTAGTTAGGTACACAGGAGCTAAACCATTAAGGGCCTTATAGGTAAGTAATAATATTTTGTAATTGATACGGAACTTAATAAGTAGCCAGTGCAGAGACTGTAAAATTGGGGTAATATGATCATATTTTCTTGACCTGGTTAGGACTCTAGCCGCTGCGTTTTGGACTACCTGTAGCTTATTTATTGAAGATGCAGGACAACCAGCTAGCAGTGCATTACAATAGTCCAGTCTAGAGGTTATGAATGCATGAACTAGCTTTTCTGCATCAGAAACAGGTAACATGTTTCGTAGCTTGGCAATGTTTCTAAGATGGAAGAATGCTGTTTAGACAAGTTGCTGTCTAATATAACACCCAGATTTTTGACTGTAGAGGAAGTAACAGTACATCCTTCTAGTTGCAAATTATAATCCAAGAGATTCTGTGTACTGTTTTTTGGTCCAATAAGTAATATCTCTGTTTTATCTGAATAGGAGAAAATTATTGGCCATCCAATCTTTTACATTTCTAACACACTCTGTTAGCTTACATAATTTAGAAGTTTCATCTGGTCTTGTTGAGATATATAGTTGAGTATCATCAGCATAACAATGGAAACTAATCCCGTATTTTCTAATAATATTACCAATAATATTATATTATTACATAATATATTTTTTTTTCCATATTTTAAACTATATTTTAATTTAATTATATATTTATATAATTTAAAATGGTTTATCATGTTTATTTCTAAATATTAAAATAATTATAATAATATATGTAATTATAAATCACATATATGTAATTATATAATTTGTATATTTTTATTTAGCTGTGACCTATCATTATGAAAATCTATCAAAGTCTATTATGGAGGATGTCATTTTCACACAGGATATGCTTTACTATTTCAAGATTCTCACCCAAGTATGAAATTTCAGAACAACTTGTAGCTGTTGAAAATGATCTCACGCAAGTTACAGTGTAATGTGAATAAGATCAGAACAGAAATAAGTACCAACCATAAGACCAGCATGCTTTCGAAGTTTATGTATCTTTAATTGAACTCAGAGTAGAGGAAGTGTCGCGTTAAACACATTCAGATGTGAACAGATTTACCGCTAAAGTCTGTACAACAGCCAGAGAAAAAAAAAAAAAAAAAAGACAGACACTAGCAGGACAGCCACTGTTTCTGGTCTCGAATGTGTTGATTTGTCCAGTGCCTCTCTAGTTCCATTACATCCCAGCAGGAGACACTAACCAGGTTACCGGTGGGAAAACATGCCCAGCATGGGCCTGACAGGTGACAGTGGGTCCTGAGGGACGACTGGGTGTCATGATACCCTATGGCTTCTTCTGAAGGGATCCCCTGCCTGTAATTAATTACCATTTGCAATGAGCTCATAATGTTATTTATAGGGTCTCCCCGGGACAGGGGGCTTGCAGAGGGGGGTTCATGTTATGCTCTTTGAGAATAAAGGACATCTGGGCTGTATGCCTTGAGAGTGTGCTGTGAAACATAATTTTACCACAACTATGTTGAATGTTTGTAGTCATGGGAATGGAAATGGAGTCTATTCCGAGTTGAAGCATATGTTTGAACCGTATGTTTTTGCAAAAGCATGCCAGTGTCCTTGGCTAACGTTTATAAACCAATGAGGCCATCCATCCTTCAATCTACTGTAAATAACATTCCTCAAATCCTCTAGAATTAAAACACTCCGGTAATTACCAAAGTATCCACTCCGTTTTACGATCGTGGATAACCTCCCTTCATCGGTGCACATAAATCAGTGGACACAGAAATCCCCATATCAGCAAATGTTCTGCATGAGTAAGACCTCATCAGGATCAGTTCTTAATTTAATCATGGACTCTTATTTGTCTTGTAATGCTGTCCTGGTGAAGTTGTAAACCGTAGACGGGTACAGAGTGGGGGATTGTGAGAGGCACGGCTGGAATTTAGGGTCAATGCACCGCTGCTCACCATGACATGATTTACTGCCATCTTGGAAGGGGAGATTTAGGATAAAGCACCACCAGCCGCCCAAACTCTTTTCTCTCCTTTGCTTTGCATCGCCCATCACCTGTGCCCACCTGGCTGGACGGTTGACCCCCATAGCTCTCAGAGAGATGTATCTCTCCCTGGGCTTCCTCTCAGCAGTGGGATTTCATGGTGCTAGGCTACCCAGGGTACTCATTTATCTTGCTCTCGCAAACCAGGTCTGACAAAACGAATTCCTGAGGACTTCAGAGGAAGCGCTCGAATCTCTGAAGATTTACGCTATACTCCCATGCTGGCCGGCTTCCAGAGGAACTGATAAAACAATTTCAATGGCAACCCAATCTTGCCAATACAGGATCCAGCTCAGAGGGAGGGACAAGAATGGCTTTTAGCCACTATAAATTCTCAGGCGGTAATTCGAGCTGGCTTGAGATGTTAGGGTTTGTTCCTGATTAGTTAGTGGCCTTCCACAGGTAACAGTACATTACGCATCCAGACCATCCAAAGCACATGTTCTTCTCTTCTCTGTCTAAATAAAGGACACTCAACTCCAAAGAAATTGGTGGATTCTTGGCATGCATCAGAGGTGAAGTCCATTGAGATTTCCATAGAAATGCCATTAAAGCTGTGAGACTTGGCATGCTGGGTGTTAAACTGGAAAGGAAAGATAACATGCATATAAAAATAATCTGAGTTTTACAATTTTTCGATTTTTTTAGTGGTGTTTAACCATGCAAAATTTGCTACCATGATGCTAGGCTGTTGCTACCCAGCTGATAAGCACATTGCTATGCAGTTCCTAGGTGTCATGAATCTGGTCCATGGACTTCCATTTGTTCGCCACCAGAGGTCGCTCAGTCATCACATTGACTCTCACACCACACAGACTGTCACACATTAACCCGGACTTCATTTCCCAGCAGCCCTTTCCCTAATCACATGCTCACACCTGATACCCATCACACAATCACACACACTACTTAAACCATGGACTTCCTCAGTCAGATCGCCGAGTATTGTACGCACATATCTCTCTCCTAGCGATAGCAACTCTACGGAGCCCACTTAGTTGTCATAGTCTTGCCTTGCCTGTTTTCTCGTGTTTTGAATTCTGCCCATGTTTCCTGGATTAACCCTTTGCCTTGCCGTTCGGACTCTGTTTGCACCTCGTTTGGATTATTGCTCGTGTACCTGGATTATTTCTCTGCCTTGCCCTGTTGGATATTGTTCGCCGATCGCAGACCTACGCTTGCCCTAGGATTACTCTTTGTCTTGCCTGTGATATACCTGTTTGCCATTGTTTGACCCTTGCTTGTTTCCTGACCACGCCTTTGTAAATAAAAAGCTCGCACATGGATCTGCACGTCTCTCGTCTCGTCGGCTCCGTAACACTAGGGTCTACTTGTGGTTTCTGTAGGTGGTTGCTTACTAGCTTACTAGATTTGAGACACCGATGTCACTAGTACAAATGAATGTTGTTTGGATAAAAGCATCCCCCAAATGCGGTTCACTCCACAAATAGTTTGGAGTCAGTCAGTTTTTAGAAGGAATTAATTCTCAGCAGTTGCATTAAATTGTTCAATTTTATTCAGCAAAGTTAGCGTTAAATTATTCAAAAGTCACAAAATACTTTTACATGGATATATTTTTTTAACCCTCTTTGTCAAAGAATCCTAAAAAAAAAAATTGGATCACAGTATCCATAAAATATTAAGCAGCTCATTGATTTTCAATGGTTTCATGAGCAGCAAATCAGCATATTAGAATGGTTTCTTATGGATCATGAGACAGTGAAGACTGGCGTAATGGCTGCTGAAAATTCAGCTTTGCCATCACAGGAATAAATTACATTTTAAAATATATTAAAATTAAAATAGAAAAAAGCTATTTTAAATTGTAAAATTTCAAAATCAAACTATATTTACTATTTACTACTACTTATGATACTTGTCACAAACATTTGAAAGGTAATGTAAGTTACATAATGTAATCTCTTGAACATCATTTTAGTTTTAAATCATTCATTTATATTTATTGCATACCTCACGCAGCAACTAATATAAACATCAAATTCACCATTACACCATAACATCACATTTTAAAGCATAATGTCAATTTCCCCATGTGTAACTGACACTAAAAACAGGAACAACTAATCAAAACAGTCATTATACTAAATCCAGTTTCCATATTTGAACTTAAAGATCAAGAAGTGTTAATGGAAGACCCGTGTGGTGTGTTATGGCTGGGAAATGGATGATCTTTCTCATTTCCTTCCCAACCGTCTCCATCAACAGCTGAGGTGGCACAAAGCCTGAATAGTCCACACTTAATCTATGGATCCTCCATTTACAAGTTTTAATATGAGAAGTGGTGTTCCCACACAGCCAATGATGGCAGGTGGAACCTGATGTCACTGCACTATGTCAAATTAATTTTCAGTATAAATTTGTTAGACTGAAATGAGCGGGTAAGTTGTAAAGAGAACAGTTGCCAATGTTTAGTCTTCCCAAAGGATCTTTGCCATGGTCTAAATTGTTTAACATAATTGGTTATGGATATAGTAGATGAAATGAAATGCTAGAGGACATGCAGTAAGATGAGCACAGCACATATACCCACTCACCAGAAAATATGCACTCAAGTTCTGTCTTCTCGCAGGGCTTGAATCGAGGCATGTAGGGTTCATTTAATTAATCATTCCCTCAGGGTTTCCTCCAGTGCATTCATCCCCTACTCAAGAGCTCCAGTCCTTCATGATGAGGGGTTTCCTGGGGAGTGAGAGGTCATAGGTTTCTCTTTAATGTATAGTCACACTCTTCCCTGTTAGGTAAATCAAAAATATATGCTTTGTAAAAGGGACTGAAATTTGTCTTTGGCACAAAAAAATAAAAATAAAAAAAGTAACACTTTAAAAAAAAAAAGTGTTTTAGGAAGGGTCAGAATTTAACCAGTGCTCAAGGCAAAAATGCCACTAAAAGTAACAAAAATGTCCTAGACATTTAAAATATGGGAGTAAAAATGTCTCCATATGTTAAATAAACATATATATGTTTATTAAATTTATAAATAAATGTATTTATTTCTATTTTAAAATAATTTGTAATACTTTCAGCCTTGGTGAGGATAAGAGACTTACCAAAAATTACCAACCCCAAACTTTTAAACTGTAATGTATATAGTTCAGTCTCGACAACTCTCAGAAAGGATTGTAAAATCTTTATTAACGTAAATATAATGTGCATAGGTTTGGTCTTGGCGGACTAGATTTGCTACGCTGCTGCTGTGGAGCAGGTGGTGCTGGGGATGCGGAGGGCTAATATGAGGACACGCATAGCGCGTAGACATGGTATTCATTGAATATATCCTGGTCATAGGTAAACGGTAATGAGTGTGTGAATATGATTGGCTGGGATTGGGGATTGGCTTAATTGAACCAATTAGAGAGCAAGTAGAGTTTCATGGCTGAACTATCCATTTAAAAAGTCCTACATAAAGCGAAAACATGCCCCTAAAATTCAGTCTGAGGGGGGCAAATATGCTTGTATTATTTTATTATTATAAAAAAATAATTTCTGACCTGGTTTTAGACCAAGTACCTGGGTTCAAAAGTAACAATTCAGGTGACTCAGACTTCCATTTGTTGTCCCAGTCTTTAAGGACTTCTCTTCCTGTAGCATCTTTAAAAAAGGAGGGAAGGCAAAAAGAGGTTGAATGAATTGACAAAGAGCCATTATTGTCACTTTAATGAATGAATGATGCATTTATATAGCGCTTTATTGTGTATTGTCATACACCCAAAGCGCTTTACAATCATGTGGGGGGGTCTCTCCTCAACCACTACCAGTGTGCAGCATCCACTTGGATGATGCGACGGCAGCCACAGGACAACGGTGCCAGTGCCCTCACCACACACCAGCTACAGGTGGAGAGGAGAGAGAGAAATAGAGCCAGTTCAGTGGATGGGGATTATTAGGAGGCCATGATTGACAAAGGCCAGTGGTGGGAATTTGGCCAGGACACCGGGGTTACACCCCTACTCTTTACGAGAAGTGCCATGGGATTTTTAATGACCACAGTGAGTCAGGACCTCAGTTTAACGTCTCATCCGAAAGACGGTGCTTTTTGACAGTATAGTGTCCCCGTCACTATACTGGGGTATTAGGACCAACACAGACTGCAGGGTGAGCACCCCCAGCTGGCCTCACTAACGCCTCTTCCAGCAGCAACCTAGTTTTCCCAGGAGGTCTCCCATCCAAGTACTGACCAGGCTCAACCTTGCTTAGCTTCAGTGGGCAACCAGTCTTGGGCTGCAGGGTGATATGGCTGTGGCTTAGACATAGCAGGTGACCAGCCTTAACCATCTTGAGGGCACTGACTTTTAAAGGCTCCAAAAAGTCATGCTGGTATAATGAGGGCGGATTGCCGCACTGTCTCTACCCAGCATGGATGCTCTCTGGGAGGACTAGATGTGTGGAAATCATTGGTGCTGGTGGAGCCTATCCCTATAATGATAAGCTGAGGAATTTCAATAATGAAAAGTAATTAAATATTAAGAAACACAAGAATAGACTTCAAAGCCTACAGTGGCATTTGAAGAATGTTGATTGAAGTGGTCACAGCATTAAATTCATACAAACAGCTGGAAGTAACAATGGCAGATTTTTAATGCAAATTCAGGTGTTTAAGTGAAAATGTTGAGTACATTTACACAGTAAGCCTCCTGTCCAATTTAGAGAAATACGAGAAACTATTTGAAGCAGTATTTCAAATATAAAATGGGTGAGTAGTGAAACAATCCCTTTTGTATATTGTTTTATGATATGCTTTCATTTCTTCTCAGCGAGGAATGAATAACCATTCAAAATACCCACATAACATTAATTCTAAGCAAAATTAAAAAGGAAACTTAATAGGAAAACTTCCACTATATGACTGTTTAAAAATCCCAGAGCATTTCTTGGAAAACAAATGGAGGACTTTAAGAATTTATGCTGTTATTTTTTTCCAACTATTTTTACACCTAACAGCATTGTTTGCATCCATAAGAGTTTTGAAAGTAATAATTGATTGTTTTTATTGAAATGGAAGCAAAACTTCCCTTCAGAGCTCCAATGATCTGTGAAGTTTCCATTGTGTAACCTTGGTCACCCAGACATGTTGAATGGCCTTTCAGGATAAGATAAGGGCAAAAAGTTAGTATTCAGCCATTTATCTTTGGCAAGTGTCAGCTACGTTGACTACATGTCCATTTCACTTAATCTAGATCGCATTCTTTAAGGCTCTGTCAAACTGTGATATGGTCCTCCTGAGGTCACCAGGCTTATGAACTCCACTCTAGGGTCAGAACAGGTCAAAATATCATGCTTTACCACGTCCTGATCCTTATTTAAGTCTTGTTTTGATGACACATTGCACAATACCATGTTGACAAATGATGCTCAAAGGTCACCCTTTCTGTAGGAATGGATGATACCACTTATTTTCTTTTTGACCCAATACCGAGTACTTTTAGGGCCATTATTGATGTCTGATATTGTTTTTGTGATTTCTGACAATAAAATTAGCAATAATTATAGCTTTACTTCCAGCCAAAAGTGTGCAATAATTAAAAGTTTCTAATGGTGTCTATAATCAGTATTATAGTATTATATTTGATTTAAAAAAAAAAAAAACTGAAATTCTGTGAAATATATTTACAATTTTAAAGAACAGTTTTCCATTGTAATATTCTAAAATGCCAGTCTTTAGTGTCACAAGATCCTTCAGAAATAATTCCAATATGGTAATTTGTTGCTGAAGAAACATTTCTTATTAATGCACTGATGATAAGAAATGTTTCCTTGACCACAAAGTCAGCATATGAGAAAGACACTGTCTTAATTTTTTAATTATAAATATAATGTGAGAACTCCAGACTTAAAGCTGAATTTATACTTCAGGATTGGTCCCCCAGTCCCTCTGTTTTTCATATAGTGCTCTGATGATATAAAACATGACTGCTGTTTAGATTTTGTAATGGGATGTTAGTTTGCAAAAGCAATGAGGATGAGGACATATACATAAAGTAATGTTGTAACTCTCTACCATGCAGCACCTATGTTTATCTAATATTTTTTTCCAAAACATTCCAATATGACTCCAGACATTAGAAAGAAAACAGAACAAAAAGGAGGGGGATACTGAGAAAGACATAAGAGAGAACATATTTCCTCTACCCCTTCCTGCACTTTTTCATTCAAGTGCATGTCAGTTTGCATGTTTTTGCGTGAGAGCACCGTTACATTTGTGATCTGCCCAAGCATGTGACCTTACCAAAGGACAGATTCAGATAACATCTAGGGCCTATTCCCACCGTAACGCTTTGACCTTATGCTGTCCTCAGCAAACAAACAAGTTGTGGTGCACCATGACCTGCTCAGATATACACAAAATCGAAAAAAACAAGTCGTGACAGATTTCAGAAGAGATCAGTATTACTTTCCATTATGCAAAGACAAGTTAGGTCACATTGCACCCCACATATTTGACATTCAAAAGAATTATTAGCTGTATTTAAACTATGATTTCATTCTTTACCTATAACAGATTCTAAATGGTTGTTGCAACGTTTTGTATTGATATGCTGACAGTACTACACTACTTTTCATAGCTGAAAGCAAATTAGCCTCAATTATTTAATAAACAGACATACAAAATATGAGTAATTGTTGAATATTGTAAATTATGTTATTCCAATTCTGTAACATTTCTGTGGAGTTCTTTGCACAGAGATTCCATGTGGGCCTGGTTATTGCTGCACCACGTCTTTGCATAATGAAAACATGGTTAAATAATAGAACTAAATTTATGTAGCTTCTAGTCTTTGTTGAAAAATTGTAAAAACTTTGTCAAAGAATTCATGTTTTGTGTGCTTTCAAAGGCTGGTCTGTTTTCTGTCACCTCAGATGGAATTTAGTTATTTTTGCAGGGGGAGAGCTAGGGAAGAGAAATTATTGCCTTATTTTATAGGCATAAACTTTGTCATAAAATGGAAGTTTTCCAAGGCACAGCCATGACTGAAGGGAATCTCCCAGGGATTTAAGTCTTACTGCACAGAAATGTAAGCTAGGCCTCATTATATTAGACCTGGACATCCTCCAATGGATGTGAACATTTAAGCTGACATTCACACCCTCCCTGAAGTTGTGAAACGGACTCTGGCATTCACATAATCTCACGTAAGAAAACTTTGTCTTTTCATTTACACAGACATTGCTCAGATTGATTTGGTCAGTGCTTCCTCATTACCATGTGATCTTAGGAGACATACTCAGACAGACAGCAAGCAGATCCTATCTCTCGTAGACACATACACACTTTGTCTGCCTCGTTTTTCTCAACACTCATTCCCAGGAGCAATATCCTCACAGTCATTGCTGTAGGAGACTCATCATCTGCATGAACATGTGGACACTGCATTATTCTGAGCATGTGTGTGTGTGAGTAACTAACCAGTTTCCTTCATCAATAGAAGTCTGTTTTGGCTCCAGCAGGGGAGGTGGTGATGGCTTGGGCAGTAGGGTTCTAGCGTCACTCACCGCAAAGACTGTGGGAACTGTTTTTTCTGTTTTCCTTCAGTTGAGTCGGCCATTGTAGGGCAAGCCAAACTAGGTCTCGTGCCGACTCCCCAGGTAAGGGTCTCATTAACTCAGCTGGAGACTCAATGGAAACAAAATGAATCAGCTCAGGTTTATACAATGGAAAAGACATACCCACCCTGACCAGAGACGGGTTGGGGTTACGGTCCCTTCACAAAGAAAGGTGAAATGGTGATTCTACTTACCACACGCTCTTGGTCAAGGTTTAATAGTGGGACAGAACTTAAACAACTTAATGGCATGCAGGGACCTCTAATGGGGTAATTTAAGGATAATGTAGGAAACTGAGTATTTCAGCCATGGAGCCCCTGTTTCCCTACTCACCTATCCTCATGTCACCCCTCCTTAATTCATATCAAAGAAACGTGTTCAGGACACACCTGGAGAACAGTAGGGCTTAGATAAAGCACACCTGTGGAATTCAACATCTTCACCTGCTGGGAGAGACTCGGGAGCAGCTACCTTCCAGTTCCCTTTCCGTCGATCTTTCCTGATACAAAAGAAGCAGCATTCGTACAAGCATAAACACAATGTGGTTTCTATATAGACTTGTTTATAAGACAGAACTGTTGCTGGTGGTGTGGGTGGAAATCATTTGGGTTTAAGGTGTGTTGCTATGCAAGCCATCTTCACAGCGATGGTCCTAACTACACCAAAAGTAAAGGACTCCATGCAAGTTCTAAAAGATTTAACTTAAAGTGATGAGAGCTTCTTATCAAAAGTGTAAGGAGGACATTTTGATATTTGAGAGGGTGGTTTTGTAAACCCATGTGCAATGTGTTTTCAATCAAAAGCTCCCATTTCTCGCTCTCTTATTCAGCAAGTTGTTGTAGTCTCAGCCTGTCTCCGTCTTGCATGGTTTTAGTTCACTTTGTCTTATTTTTGCTTGCCTATCTAAAGATTTGGTTCACACTACTTTTCTCAAATTTGTTGTTTTGAATATTTTGTGATTCTACCTACCTTTTGTTTATCTTTATACTGTATGTGTGAAAGAGACTTGCATATACTTTCTTAGGTTCTCTAGGCAGCAAGTACATTCAAAGGTGTAGGATCCAATACAAATAAAAAGAAATCACAACTAGGTGACCTAATCCTCCCCACCCGTCCCATTCTCCTAGCCCTCCCTGCATTAATTCTGTAGCAGTCAGCGTTGACTGCACCACAACTGAGGGAGATGGAAGCAATTAAGGCCGTAGGAAAGCACGGGAACATTTTAAAAGACCGAGCGCTCAAACGGTGGGATCAAAGCAACCCTGTCTCTGTGCCTGCCAAACCATTGATCAGCCGTTTGAGACTCTGTGACACATGTGAGATGGGAGGTGATGTGAACTTGAGCATGGATGAGAGGATAGATGGCATTACTGTGGTGTGATCTGCTGTTTGGGTGGGGAACCATAAATGCCAGATGATATTACAGATGATGGAAGAACCCAAAGTCTTGAATTTGAAGACCTGATGTAGATGTTATTGGGGGACAAACTCTACTCTGAGCTGAACAGGACAAAGGCGTACCTAGCTCTAGTGGTTGCCTTGAGTGACATCAGTAAACCTGGCTGTCCACCAAGTTTATAAACTCTCTCTCATTCAGATCGCCCCAAGTCCCTGAGTTCTTGTTGCAATGAGCTTTATGTCATGCATATCTCTCTCTCGAAAATTCTTGCCTGAGTTGGCCACATCTTTAACAGTCTCCAATAATGCTCACGTCAGAATTGAGTACTCTGGGCCTTCCCAAAATCCCCAGCCTCAGCTCAGGGTCTACAGCCAGAACATGACAGGATGAGTTAGCCATGAGTGTGTACGCACTCCTCACAGATTCCGGCATAGCAACCAGCTTGCTTACACACCAAACTTCCAGCTCACTCACACATTCCGTGCTCTGGCCAAGAGTCTAAATATTCTGTTGGGAAAAAGGGAGGGCGGTGTGTGTGACTGTAGGGGCTGAAAGGCTTCGATTGGTAGACGGGACTGAGACAGGCGGGGGTCTGAGCAATGAGGGCTCTCGTGGCTGTGTGAACCTCCCCAAAGGGAGCTATGCCAAATCGTTAATGTAAGCCAGACCTCTAGCAAATGCGGAGCAGGACTTTTCACAGCATAGGAAAAGAAATGAAGGATATACATAGAGGAGAGGGGAATAATAATACGGGGTTCCTCTTTTTGCCATGGCTATGTGGAAATCACATGCTACAAAAGGTCATGTGGTGTGAGATCTCTACCCTAAAGTTAATTTCTTTTGAGTTTCTCCAGACAACGTCACACTCTCTAGGCTTACCTACTCTGTCATGGCTGGGACATCTGGAAAGTTGACCTCTTGAAAGGGAACTGTGAGGTTGGTGGATGTAGACCGATAGGATGGCAGCCAAGTCCACTCTCTCATGAAGTGAGACATTACATGATGTTCTGCTGTCAGGCTCGGACATTGGCTAGAACTTTCTGGATCCCTAGTTTGAGAGCTATTTAAATCCTATCTTCCAGAGGTGACTGTGTGGAAGTTAAAAAGAAGGGAAGTGTGTCCACAGGACTGCCCAAAACGACTCATACTAGGAGGGCAAGGAACGGAAAGACATATGAGAGACAAGCAGTGGGTGTGTGAATATTTCAAGCTGTAAATCATATGATTCATAATCATTCGTTTGTGACTCATATTTCCCAGGAACTCTCAGGGAATAGTACCCCCTCTCAATCTTTGAACTATTATGTAGTCAGCTGTCATAAGAGATATAAAGCACAGCATTCAACTTCCGAGCAGCTTCATGTGATCCTGTCAGAATGGCCCCACTTACCCTAGCCTCTTATCAGCAGATCTGGGATCACTTTCCCTTTTCACTATTGAAATCATGTCAGAACAGACTCTACATCACCTCCTCTGGGAACCGTTGTATTAGCTTTTTTAGGGGGGTATGACGGTACCACAGCATCACTTGATACTAGCAGTCAGGAATGATACAGATAAGCTGAGAACTGTGTCTGTGTTCTGTTTTGAACCTCACACTCATCGCGGTCATCATTAAGTGCACTTGATTCAGCATTCTAATAGCCAAAGCCTCTTTGAGAACACAGATGGCCATACAAGGTGGTGGCTTGGTTGGTTTAGTATAAACAGTTAGATGTTAGTGAGTTTCCCTGATGAAGGACGACGAGCTGATTCACAAAAGAATAGATGCCTCACATCCTGTAGTCACAAATGAAGATCTTATCTGTTTGCATGAGACTATTCATATAAAGGTTATGTTTAGCAATAAAAATATACTATGGTGATTCACACTATGGTGGATTACACACACGGCACGCAGTGAGTTTGCAATAATTTTAAAACAAACACTCACGAAATTGCACATGTAAATAGTCGTACAACATAAAAACGGTTTTATAGTCTCTCAATGTTTACATGCTAAAGAGGAATGCAATATCTAAGACAAAAACAGCTTTCTCACCTAAGCAAATCATCTGAAGATATTTTGTACTGCGTTAAAATCTGCTCTTGTTCTTGCTCAGTTTACATTAGCTGCTAATGGAAACCCTGTTACACAGATAGGCCTCTGTTGGCCTAAAGTTACTGAGGAAGCCTGTCTTGTTCTTTGTTCATGGCTTGTGCTGTTACAATTCTCTATAAAAGGAAGGAATTAAGGTATAAAGGTTTGACTGTCAGACTTTTGTCCCTGGCTGTTTCTCAAACGGAAGGCTGCATCCTACGAAGGCTGCATTTCTCGGCTGCCACGTCATCAAACGTCGCTGAAGGCCATCTCAATCAGAAGGATCCTTGGAAGACAGCCTTCGTTTCACGTCCTTCATTCAGCTGATTTTGAAGGATACATGGGATGTATCCTCCGCAACCTTCAATCACCCACAATCCTTTGTACCCATTCCATTTCATGAAAATAAACTGACGAAAAATGAGTCTGTACTGAGCTTGTTTGAATTTATTATGAAATCTAAGACAAAAATAATGTTTTCGGACATGAAAGGATAAATGTTATCTTTTGTTTTGTTGTAAATTGCTTACTAAACGCTAAACTGCCAATAATTTAAGCCACAGGGAGACTCTAGATGGCTGTGATTCATTGTATTGCATTAATAGAAAGCCAAATAATATAAAGATTTGTAATACAAAGTATATTTCCAAAACTAAGTTTTATTAGTGTTTTCGTGCCGTGATGGTGAGGGCGGGAACATATGTGACGTAGCCACGCGCATTTACTAGAGCGTCTTATTCTAGTGTTTATATGCCGACGAGGACTCTAGCCTACAAGACTCTGAAGGACTGAACTAGGAAGGACGCTGCCTCGGTAGAATGCAGCCTTCCGTTTGAGAAACACCCCCTGTGTCCTGTGTTTTTCCTCCCTCTTGTTCCCTCCATGCCCATATTTGTTTTTTTCCTGTTTCCTGTCCTCGTTTAGTTTGATTATCAGTTAATTTAGTTCCAGGTGTGTCCCTTTAGTCCCCTCATTATGTTAAGTATATATAGAGTGTTTAGTTGTGTTTCTGGTATTGTTTGTCTTCACTCCTGCTCGATGTGTGTTACCCCTGGATTGTTTCATTAAAAGAGATGTTGCTTGTTCTCCTCGCTCCTTTGTTCCTGTACTCCAGGGAAATCGTGACAGTAGCTATGTTTCCATCCAAAGATTCGAATTTAAATTATGCGCAAAACTGGAATATCGCATAAAACATATGCGAATAAAGCACCGTTTCCATCCAACGAGTCAAAGAGAACAAAATCGTCACTTCCTGGTAAACTGTGGCACTAAATATTACTAAGAATATAGGAGAAGCCACTGAATATAATAATTTTCATATATGATATAAATTACTTGCGCCTCAGAGAGAGCAGACGTAACACAATAAATGCTGTCACTGCGTTCTGAGGAGGATGCCAGCTGTTTGGGAGCACAGTCGTGAAAGACAATTATACAGAAATACTTTGATGACAGACTTTGCTCAGGCTTTTCAGAGTGACTACAACAACTTATAGATGCTGTGAACGAGATCGGTCAGCTGGTTAGTCAAGTTATCCCGTCTCATAGCGCAAAGTCACATGACTTTTTTCATGCGCATGGAGGAATTTATTCGGTAAATGTGTTTCCATCGAAGTTTATGCGCATTTTTTCTTATCGGATAAAAAGGTTATCCTACTCAGTTGTGCGCATAATTTTTTTATGCGCATTTTCTGAATTTATGCGCATCTTGGCGTTTCCATCCAATGAATTTTTTATGCGATAGTCCAAAATGCGCATTAAAATAGGTGGATGGAAACATAGCTATTGACAAGGCATCATATCTTCTCCTCCTGGTGCTCTCCCTATGGTTTTGGGTTTATCTCTAAAGTACCTGTGATGGATTCTCAATGGCTACCAGCTGGTCTTGTTTATTTCGATGCTCTGATGTTGAATAAACTTAAAGGGAGCATTCAAGGTGACCTGGTGCTGTGTGAAAGCCCTGATGATTTCAACAGGTTTAGTATTCACTAGGGGTTTTCAAACTGGGTCTGCAGAAGATTTAAGCCAAAATTAATTTAAAATTATTGTAATTAAACGAATGAATTAATATAAATTGATAATTGTCATCTTAATATAATATCAACTTGAATTTTATTTATATAAAATAAAATTTCCTGTAGAGTATTAGGATGATTTGTTGAATTGATAAAATTAAAATGGCAAACCATAATGTAGATTTATTGGTTGGTCTCATTCTTCTTGGGTGTTCCAGTGTAGCAGAAACACTAAAAGACAAAATTGGTAAAGCAGCACATGCCACAGTGTTAAAGAAACAACACACATAGAGTTCACCAGAATCTGTCTCTCAGCAGGAAATGCAACTGTCTCATCATTCTCCAGCTGCCTGTCCGTGGCTAAACACATTTATCAGAATGTTTTGTTTTTACGTGGCATACCATGTGTTTCCTCTGTCCTATCTGCCACAAACAATCCAGTCTGAATCCCAGCCCTTCTTCTGGGAAACATGAGGATGAGCAGATGAGACTCTCACAGTAGCAGATGTTTGCATGCATCTTAAAGTCCTGTGTGGTGTCAGACTCCCTGTGGCAATCCACTGAGCTGTAAAGCAAAGCTGTGTGTCATGAGAAATGGTCAGAAAACATTCAGAATGGAAATATGGGGGTGATATTGGAGTAGCTTTTAAACAAAGACTGAAGCACATTAGTTTATGGACAGGCAGTCATAAACAAGCTTAACCCATGCTGTTCAAAACTGTATATTATGTACTGCACCAGACTTTTCAACAGTACACTATGAAATATGTTTTTTATTGTAAGAGCTGGAGATGCATCAGACTCTCCAAACAAATGAAAAACATAACAACATTCCTTTACACAATACCAGGAAGTGATGGATTGTTCCTGTAACAACACATATAGTCCGGATTTAACGCCATAAATGGTACACACACAAAGTGTCTCCACAAGGAGACTTAATCACCAAGACTTCCTTGGTCAACCAGCTTTGCTGGCCCTATAAAGCAAATGTTTTTGTAGAGTCTAACTGTCAGTAATAATCACTAATGAAAATGTAAAGATGACAGACCACAATGGAGAAATTAAGTAAAATACACACGTAAAATATATACATTATTTATGTGTGTGTGTGTGTATGTGTGTGTGTGCATGTATGTATATATATATATATATATATATATATATATATATATATATATATATATATTCTGTATATATGTTCGCCAACAAATTCAGGCGAACGAGACGAGAGGCGTGCGGATCCATATGCAAGCTTTTATTAATAGACATGGTCAAAACACAGGCAGGGTTGAACAAATGGCAAACAGGTATCTTGAGGGCAAGACAGATGAGTACTCAAGTAAACAGGCGTGGTCTTCGATCGGCGAACAATATCCAGAGGGCTTGACAAGAGGGGTAATCCAGGTACACAAGCAATGGTCCAGGCAGGGGCAAACAGAGTCCAAACAACAAGACGAGAGAGATATATATCCAAGGCAGGCTATAAACTTCAGGGCAGGCAGAGAACAGACAAGAAACGAGATACACAGGCTAGGGTCAGAACATGAATGACTAAGGTAATAACCAGGATAAACTAGACTAAGACTAAGGAAACACGGAAAGGCTCCGTATTACAGCTATCTCTAGGGGAGCGATAAACGCAGAAAAACAAAAGTCCAAAGCTTATGTAGGGTGTGTGATTGTGTGATTGGTCTCAGGTATGAGTGTGTTTAGTGAAATGGCTGCTGGGAAATGTAGTCTCGAGTGACATGTAACAGTCTGTGTAGTGTGAGAGTCAATGTAACGGAAGAGTGACCTCTGGTGGCAAGCAGATGTAAGTCCATGGATCAGATTCATGACAGAGGCCCACCCCCCCCAAGGAGCAGCTTCCAGATGCTCTAAACAATACACAATCCAGGAGGGCGGTGGAGCAGAGGCAGAACAGGGGGAGGGACGGAGGGCCAGGTCCATGTAAAGGTGTAAGACCTTGGGACTGAGGCAGGACTGGCAAAACAGGGGACCATGATGGAGCCGGCAGAACGGGTGGAGCTGAGGACCACCATAGCAGAGCAGACGGGTCTGAGGATCCCCACGGCGGAGCAGAAGACCACCACGGTGGAGCAGAAGACCACCACGGCAGAGCAGACGGAGCAGAAGACCACCAGAGCCAGACAGCCGACCACCACGGCAGAGCAGACGGAGCAGAAGACCACCAGAGCTAGACAGCCGACCACCACGGCAGAGCAGACGGGGCAGAAGACCTCTGCGGCGGAGCAGACGGAGCAGGAGCCCACCAGGGCAGAACAGAAGATCACCACTATGGATCAGGAGAGCACCACGACGGAACAGGAGAGCACCACGACGAATCAGGAGAACACCACGACGGATCAGGAGAGCACCATGACGGATCAGGAGAACACCACGACAGATCAGGAGAGCACCACGATAGATCAGGAGAGCACCACGGCAGAGACTGGAGCTTACGGAAAACTGAGACACAAAAAACAGAGAGAGCATATACGGTCTCAAGGGCTGAGGTGGGGAGCACAAGAAGTCCATCAATATTTTCCCTGTTGACAACTGAGCGGGCAGACAGTTCATAAGCAAGCTCATAGGCTGAACTGGACAGACAGATAATTCAGCATCAGATTTGACTGCAGAATTTAAACCAAAAGACAGTTCAAAATTTAATGCATTAACTGGTACTGGATTGGCAGACAGTTCAGTGATTGAGGCTGGATAGACAGACAGTTCATAATTAGATGTATTAACTGAAGCTGGACTGGTAGACATCTCAGTGACTGAAACTTGATAGACCAACAATTCACACTCAGACCTGTTAACAGAAACAGGACAGGCGGATTGTTCAACAACAGACTCAAAGACTAAATCAGGACCGACAGATAGTTCAAATTCAGACTCAACAGAAGCATTAGGACAGACAGACAGCTCAGGTTTAGATTCCTTGACAGAGACAAGCAAGACAGACAGTTCATGAATGGTCTCTATGGCAGTGACAGGGTTAAGGGAACAAACATGGAGTGCATTTATAGTTTCTGGGCTCATAACTGAACTAATGGGGCAGATAACAGGTTCCTTGTTTGGAACTGGACAGTCAGACGGTTCAACATCAGAATCCTTGGGGAAAATGGGATAGACAGACAATTCAAAAACTGATTCATAGATTGATCCTGAACAGACTGACAGTTCATGATCAGACTCATTGACAGTAACTGGCAAGACAGAGAGTTCAAAATCAGCATCTAAATGGACAGACAGATCACAATCAGCCTCCATGGCTGATTCAGAACAGGATGAGAGGTCGGAGATGGCCTCATTGGCTGGTTCAGAGCAATGCAAGAGTTGCTGTCAATGACGGCCTCCATAGCCATGACAGGACAGGCAGAGATTTCACAGGCGGCCTTCATAGCCATGACAGGACAGGCAGAGAGTTCACAGACGGCCTCCATAGCTGTGACAGGACAGGACGAGGATTCGCAGATGGCCTCTATAGCCATGACAGGACAGGACGAGGATTCGCAGACGGCCTCCATAGCCGTGACAGGACAGGACGAAGGTTCATAGGTGGCCTCAATAGCCGTGACAGAACAGGACGAGAGTTGGTGAGTGGATACCACTGACACCTCCGGAGGTTCTGCAGCGGTAGCCGCCACCTCTGGAGGATCTACAGCAGTAACAGTCTCTTCAACCGCAACACGACAGGCTGAGAGAACATTGCTGGGCACCACCACCATACAAGGAGCTGAAGCGAGCCCTGCCGCTTCGGGAGGTTCTGCAGCATGTGCTGCCACCTCTGGAGAAGCTGCAGCGGGAGCCCTCGCCTCGGCGAACACAGCAGCGAGCGTCACTACCCCAAGAGGTTCTGCAGCATCAGCCTCCACCTCTGGAGACATCTCAGTGGACGCCGCCACCTCGGGCAGTTCTGTGGTGGTGTACACAGCCCAAACGCAACATAAAGCAATTCCCATCATGGGAAGTACTTCGGACAGGGGAATTAGTTCAGTGACGAGACTCTGAGAGATCAGCTGTGACGTGACGAGACTCTGGGAGATCAGCTGTGACGTGACGAGACTCTGGATGATCAGTTGAGACGTGACTCTGGGAGATCAGCTGTGACGTGATGAGACTCTGGGAGATCAGCTGAGACATGACTTGACTCATGAATGGCAGCAGTGACATGACGGAGCATTGCTGTAACCGTCATTTTGCGAACGGGCTCTGCTGCCGCCATTATGTGAGCGCGCTCCGGTGCGGCCGCCATTTCAGTCACGGATGTGGTGTCGTGTTCTTCCTCCGCGAAACCCACAGTAAACAAAGAGCCAACAGTCAACAAAGCATAATCCATAAACTGAGCGAGTGACGGAAGAGTGACCTCTGATGAAAAGCAGATGTAAGTCCATGGACCAGATTCATGACATATACAGGTGCATCTCAATGAATTAGAATGTCGTGGAAAAGTTCATTTATTTCACTAACTCAACTCAAATTGTGAAACTTGTGTATTAAATAAATTCAATGCACACAGACTGAAGTAGTTTAAGTCTTTGGTTCTTTTAATTGTGATGATTTTGGCTCACATTTAACAAAACCCACCAATTCACTATCTCAACAAATTAGAATATGGTGAAATGCCAATCAGCTAATCAACTCAAAACACCTGCAAAGGTTTCCTGAACCTTCAAAATGGTTACACAATAGCCTATACAATCATGGGGAAGACTGCTGATCTGACAGTTGTCCAGAAGACAATCATTGACACCCTCCACAAAGAGGGTAAGTCACAGAAGGTCATTACTGAATGGTTGGCTGTTCACAGAGTGCTGTATCAAAGCATATTAAGTGAAAAGTTGACTGGAAGAAAGAAATGGGGTAGGAAAAGGTGCACAAGCAACAGGGATGACTACAAGCTTGAGAATACTGTCAAACAAAGCTGATTCAAACACTTGGGAGAGCCACAAGGAGTGGACTGAAGCTGGAGTCAGTGATCAAGAGTCACCATGCTCAGACGTCTTCAGGAAAAGGGCTACCAAGCCACTTCTGAAACAGAAACAATGTCAGAAGCATCTTACCTGGGCTAAGGAGAAAAAACTGGACTGTTGCTCAGTGGTCCAAAGTCCTCTTTTCAGATAAAAGTAAATTTTGCATTTCATTTGGAAATCAAGGTCCCAGAGTCTGGAGGAAGACTGGAGAGGCACAGAATCCAAGCTGCTTGAAGCCCAGTGTGAAGTTTCCACAGTCAGTAATGAATTGGGCTGCCATTTCATCTGCTGGTGATGGTCCATTGTGTTTTCTGAAGTCCACAGTCAACACAGCCATCTACCAGGACATTTTAGAGCACTTCATGCTTCCTTCTGCTGACAAGCTTTATGGAGATGCTGATTTCATTTTCCAGCAGGACTTGGCACCTGCCCACACTGCCAAAAACACCAAAAGTTGGTTAAATGACCATGGTGTTGGTGTGCTTGACTGGCCAACAAACTCACCAGACCTGAACCTCATAGAGAATCTACGGGGTATTGTCAAGAGGAAGATGAGAGACACCAGACCCAACAATGCAGATGAGCTGAAGGCCACTGTCTAAGAAACCTGGGCTTCCATACCACCTCAGCAGTGCCACAAACTGATCACCTCCATGCCACGCCGAATTGAGGCAGTAATTAAAGCAAAAGGAGCCCCTACCAAGTATTGAGTACATATACAGTAAATGAACATACTTTCCAGAAGGCCAACAATTCACTAAAAATATTTTTTTTTTATTGGTCTTATGAAGTATTCTAATTTGTTGAGATAGTGAATTGGTGGGTTTTTGTTAAATGTGAGCCAAAATCATCACAATTAAAAGAACCAAAGACTTAAACTACTTCAGTCTGTGTGCATTGAATTTATTTAATACACGAGTTTCACAATTTGAGTTGAATTACTGAAATAAATGAACTTTTCCACGACATTCTAATTCATTGAGATGCACCTGTATATATATATATATATATATATATATATATATATATATATATATATATATATATCAATAGGGCTGCAAAATGATTAATCATGATTAATCGCATTCAAAATAAAAAAATTAAAAATAAAAGTTTGTTTACATATATATGTGTGTGTGTACTGTGTATATTTATTAAGTATATATAAATACAAACATATATGTATATATTTAAAAAAAAATATACTTGTATATGTATGTATGTATGTATATATATATATATATATATATATATATATATATATATATATATATATATATACACTCACCGGCCACTTTATTAGGTTCAATTGCTTGGTAACACAAATTGCTAATCAGCCAATCACATGGAAGCAACTCAATGCATTTAGGCATCTAGATGTGGTGAAGATGACTTGCTGAAGTTCAAACCGAGCATCAGAATGGGGAAGAAAGGGGATTTAAGTGACTTTGAACGTGGAATGGTTGTTGGTGCCAGACAGGTTTGTCTGAGTATTTCAAAAACTGCTGATCTACTGGGATTTACATGCACAAACGTCTCTAGGGTTTACAGAGATTGGTCCGAAAAAGAGAAAATATCCAGTGAGCGGCAGTTGTGTGGATGAAAATGCCTTGTTTATGTCAGAGGTCAGAGGAGAATGGGCAGACTGGTTAGAGATGATAGAAAGGCAACAGTAACTCAAATAACCACTCTTTACAACCAAGGTATGCAGAATACCATCTCTGAACGCACAACACGTCGAACCCTGAAGCAGATGGGCTACAGCAGCAGAAGACCACACCAGGTGCCGCTCCTGTCAGGTAAGAACAGGAAATGGAGGCTACAATTTGCACAGGCTCACCAAAATTAAAAAAAACAATAGAAGATTGGAAAAATGTTGCCTGGTCCGATGAGTCTCGATTTCTGGTGCAACATTCAGATGGTAGGGTCAGAATTTGGCGTAAAGAACATGAAAGCATGGATCCATCCTGCCTTGTCTCAACGCTCAGGCTGGTGGTGGTGTAATGGTGTGGGGGATATTTTCTTGGCACACTTTGGGCCCCTTAGCACCAATTGAGCATCGTTTAAACGTCACAGCCTACCTCAGTATTGTTGCTGACCATGTCCATCCCTTTATGACTACAGTGTACCCATCTTCTGATGGCTACTTCCAGCAGGATAATGCACCATGTCAAAAAGCTCAAATCATCTCAGACTGGTTTCTTGAACATGACAATGAGTTCACTTTACTCAAATGGCCTCCACAGTCACCAGATCTCAATCCAATAGAGCACCTTTGGGATGTGGGAGATTCGCATCATGGATGTGCAGCCGACAAATCTGCAGCAACTGCGTGATGCTATCATGTCAATATGGACCAAAATCTCTGAGGAATGTTTCCAACACCTTGTTGAATCTATGCCACGAAGAATTAAGGCAGTTCAGAAGGCAAAAGGGGGTCCAACCCGATACTAGCAAGGTGTACCTAATAAAGTGGCCAGTGAGTGTGTGTGTATATATATATATATATATATATATATATAATATTTATACTTGTATATAATTTATATTATATATAAATATTTTATATACCAATTGTACCTGGATTATCTCTCTGCCTTGCCCTGTTGGATATTGTTCGCCGATCGCAGACCTACGCTTGCCCTAGAATTACTCTTTGTCTTGCCTGTGATATACCTGTTTGCCCTTGTTTGACCCTTGCTTGTTTCCTGACCACGCCTTTGTAAATAAAAACCTCACACATGGATCTGCACATCTCTCGTCTCGTCGGCTCCGTAACATATATAATAATGTAAAAATATCAGCTTGCCATCACAGGAAAAATTTACATTTTAAAATATATTCTTACAGAAAACTGTTATTTTAAATTGTAATAATATTACAATTTTTTTTTTACTGTACACAACATTACAGTTTTTACTGTATGATTTGATAAATGCTGTTCAAAAACATAAAAATGTAATTATTCCAAATTTTGACTGGTAAATGTTTATGCACAAAATTAAAACAAACATATTTTATTAAATAATCAAAATAACTTATTTATTCCTTGTTATATAGTGCATTATGCATTTTGATTAAACATCATATATTTTGAACAACACAAGCTGTTGACAGTTATCTTATAAATTGCTCGAGTATAGGGAATTTAGGTCATCCCAACAGGTGGAGTTGCCTTAACAAATGGAAAATGAACTGGCATTATTAATGGTCAGAACATCTCAAGTTACCAGTGCAAATCCAATGGTAAGCATACTTTGGACTTGTCCATTAAAAGAAACACCTCACCCCTGCCCCAAGTTTGTTTGTGAAGACAACTGTGGTATATTTTCACAGAAACCCGACCCTGCGACTGAAAAGAAGTGTAAACCATGCTCCATCAGCCCTGCCCTGAGTGTTTACAACAGCCACTCCAATGCTTCTTTGAGATGCACCCTAAATGGTGTCGTATTCCAAACAACTGCTCTTAAAGGAGGGATGATGTCCTACAAGTGACTCAGTTTAACTGTCTAACAGAATAAACGGTCCTCTCCACCATACAGATATGCAAATATTGTAATCAAAACCTGCCATCTATATAAGGTACTCTGTTGTATGTCACCCTGTTTTATTGTAAGCATAGTCTTATAAGGAAGACTCTGTCATATTCTGAGGGTCAGAGTTACAAGGCTATTAGAAAATGCTGTGAGTCACTCCAGAGTACACAGTGTTTCATTGCAATTGGGCTGTGATGATGCTCTAGGACTATGGTGACCTTCTTATGTGAGTGCCAACAATCTCACTCACCAAAAATGGCAGAACCGTGGCTGCATAGGATGCAAGGAACAATAAGATACAGAGCATTAAAGAATACCTCAGAGCCAAACACAACACACCGAGGCTGTGACCTATCAGTGGGCTTCAGTTTTGATAGTATTCAGTTTAAGACTGAAATATACTGTAACTGAATTTGATTGTTTTAGCCTTGTCCCTGACCTGAGTATTCAGTCTTGAACTATGAATATCAAACTATAATATCAAAGTTTATAAACCATTTCAAAGTTTACTTTGAATGTTTGCACAAATTATGATTATCCCACAGTTGTGGCAACATTTCCACCACAACAAACATTTTTTCCTCTAATATAGTTTTGTTCAAAACTGTGTCTAATAATAATTTGGTCAAATTATGCAAAAATTGTGAAAATATTGCTTAATACCCTCTGTGTCTGTATACATAAAATGGTCATTTAATTAGAAAAAAAAGCCATTTCCGCAATTGTCATTTCCACCACAAAACTAAACACTAAACACAATACATCATGTGAGATGTTGTGGAAGTGAATCAAGACAATTTTTCATAGTATTTTAAGTATATTTAATGTTAAAAATCAGTTAGTTTGACCTAATCACATTTTAAAATGCCACAATTGGAATTTTCATTCTGAGGACTATGAATGGGAATTAATTGATTATGGAAGGATTTATGGACTACAGCTAGCCATTCTTTTGAGCATAATACTTCTAACATTAGAAGCCCATGGATGTGGAATGACCGCAGTGGTGATCTGTGTTTATTTATGTGTGCGTGAGTATGTGTGTTGGGGGTTCAAGACAGAGGGAACAGCGTTCCCCCGTGGCATCCCCCTAAAAGCCTGATTTACTGCCTGTCTGTTCTGAGCTCAGGACCCCTAGACACACATACTCACCCACACAAACACACCTACCCAAACTCCATATTTTTTTCCACGTTGGGCCTCATGCCTGCCCTCCGACTTTATTTAATCCAATGAGAAAACACAGAGGGGAGTCAGAAGGCCACCGCTACTCTAAGAATCCAATGGACAGAGTAAATACTATATTGCTTGGCTGGTAGAAGAGATACCATTTAATATAAAAAACAAAGGATTATTAGAATAGAGTTAAGTATGTTTGTTTAGTTCCAAACCCATTCAAAGTAAGAATTTGGAAAATGCCAACTATGTCATTAAGTGTTTGACTCAATTGCACAAATTCAAAGGAGCTCATTAGCACGTGACCAGACATCGTTATGAGATTAACAGAGATTTTGTATCGAATGTTCTTGTTTTTCGCTTAAAGAGAAAAGCAAACATTAAATGAACCTTGAGCCTAAAAAACAAAGCTCTGGTCCAAAACCTAGTGTGCTGCATTTCGCGAGACTCAACAACTCAAAAGTGATTCAAATAGAGTTTGTGATTAGCATGTTGCTAAGCTGACAACACACAACTCTAAGCATTAAAACATACAGTAACAAATACTGATTAAAAAGTCCATTTTAATTACATTTAACTGTTTTTTGGCATATTGTAGAATTGAATAAAAGGTTTTATTATATAACTAAGAATAAAATATGTACACTACAGGGGTCGGTGAGCTTTTTTTAAATGTAAAGTCTCAATGCTCACCAAGGCTGCATTTAAAACAGCAATATTGTGATATATTATTACAACTTAAAATAACCGCTTTCTGTTTTAATATATTTTAGAATGTCATTTATTTCTATTATGGCAAAGCTGAATTTTCAGCAGCAATTACTCCAGTCTTCAGTGTCACATTTCTTATTATTTTCAATGTTGAAAACAGTTGTGCTGTTTAATATTTTTGATGCTGCTTAATTATTTCATGACGTTCAAAAGTACAGCATTTATTTGAAATAGAAATCTCTTGTAACATCATTAATGTTTATCAGTTGAATGTATCCTTGCTAAATAAAAGCAATAATTTGTTTTAAAAAATGTATATTTCTCTCACTTCTCTATACTCCACCTTGAACTGTTTATTCACTGTTGTGCAGTGCATTTTGGCATGGCCTTCATTATGATCTATGATACATTGTTTTAAATCAGCATGTGTATAGGCAAACTCAAATGCATTGCACGATTTATTGCGCAAGTTAAGTGAACTTGCCTTTTGAAAACACTTTGCATCAGGGGCTCATCCATAATGCGGTTTATGTAGGCAGCTCGTTGGGATTGGAAACAGAGCTCAAGACACGTTAGTTTATGTTAAACTGACGTTAACTCAAATGTTTGCTCTAAACGTGCTCACCCTCTCACCTCTGCTGTCTTGTGGATTTTAGATGACCCTGGAGGCCTACACATAGATCTTTTTGCACTCTCTGTCAACATACCCACTTGGCTGCTGACTCTGACCAATGTCCTATACCTCTTCTGTGAAATGATGTCACATTTTATGTGATTCCTAAACAAGCATGTCAAAGTGGGAGACTGGAAAATCATAACCGCGCTTGAATGGTAAAAGCATCACATGATGTCGCCTTTAAAAGTAAACAATTTGAACAAGTTGACAAAAATTATTTGTATGGATGACATCTGATGCTATGCTAATGCAACGTATGTGTGCTGTAAATGGCATGGTGGGATGTTTATGTGGCTCATTAGTTGTCTGGTGAACTTTGAGCTTGGGTTTAATGCAGAATACTACACCTCAAGTCTCAGTGTGGGATCCTAGCGGATGTGCATTAAACACAAGCATGCGTCGTGAACCATTTTGTGGCTCTTTAAAGAAGGTTTCAAAACAATGCACACTTTAATGTCATCTCAGAGCAGTTTCCTGTAGTGCCACCGTTACAGCCTGTGTTTGGAAACGAAAATAGAGCAGTGAAACTTTAGACACAACAGATGAGAGTTAGAGCACTTTAAGACATGGGGTCAACCATATGTAACACTGCATTTTCTGTATTCTAAATTTACACCATCTGAACTTGACCCCGACTCTTGGGACAGACGTCACCACAGAGGCTTTATTTTTCACTGAATGAAGAATATTCTCTTCTGTTCCCCATAAAATAAAACTGGGTGAGGGGAACTGAATTCATCTGAGCTCAATTAAAGTTATGCTTACTATAATATGCAATGAAAATAACCATTTTCAAGTTGAAAGTATTGACCTACTGTGCAGTAGAGGTAATTTATTGAGTTTTCTCAACATAATATGGTTCTCAACTGGTGGGTGTCAAATAACAGGGAAAAACCAAAGCTAAATGCAAAGAATAATAGGGAATAAACCATATAAGAACCATCTATTCTTTTGAGTACGGAAGCATTTATGTGCATCAAATGTTATGTTAGTAATTTTGCATATTCAATTTTAAGAAGTTTTGTTTACTTGTTCCTGACATGCACTTTTGATGCTGTGTTCATCTTTTCTGTCTAATGCAAAATGTAAATTCTAAAGCAAATCCAATTGAGAGCCACTGCCCTAGCCTGTAATGTAATGAGGTAATTCAATAATAACACTTGGCGGGGAAATATTTTGTTAGAAATGAAAATATGACTTAAGAAGCCAGCTCTGAATTTCTCTACATTTTGGTTTTTCTCAGATTACTTTTCTTGGCTTATGTTCTTTTAGTACCAAAGCAACATGCAAGACCGTGTTTCTCTCTGTACCTATCAACAGTAAGAAAACAACAGTGATTTTGGTGACCTTCTAGATATCTAGAGCAGAGTAATGAAATTACACAGTGTGAGAATTAATGGAGTCTGCGATGTTTCTCCAGGAGGACATAATACTAATGAGTCTTTGAAGAGCAATGTAACTCTGGAACAAGTTACTCAGAGAAGCTGAAGGAGGTCCAAACAACACAAACTCAACATCAAAAAACGGAGATCAGAGCATCGTCTGCCACATTTGCTAAACTTTATCACAGACAAATCAAAGAAAGAAGAAAAGAAAGGAAACAGAACTGTTTCTTGGTCACAACATGAGATTCACATTCATTAAAATGAGACAATTTTGACATGTTCTGAACTTGAGTTCTTAAAAAAAAAGGCCACCAACAAAGTCCTTAAATGTATCAGTGCTGGTCTACAGCATTTTTTTTAAATCCATTTCATTATCTGCCAGGCACTACGTTTGATCGCTTTGATTAATAGCACACCTATTCTCAATAAATCACATGATTTGAGATATAATTTATGTAGTACAAATGATTTATGCTATGGTCACACTTTATTTTAAGGTCCATTTCTTGCTATTAACAAACCACATGACTTTTGCCTTAATAAACTCCTTATTTGCTGCTTATTAATAGTTAGTAAGGTAGTTGTTAAGTTTAGGTATTGGGTAGGATTAGGGATGTAGAATATGTGCTTTATAAGTACTAAAAAACAGCCAATATGTTAACAATAGGCATGCTAATAAGCAACTAGTTAATAGTGGGAATTGGTCCCTATACTAAAGTACTACCTATGCTATAAAGTTTAAAAATCCTGTTTTGGGGTTTGTTAAAATATTGACTCTTGTCACAAAAACTCTAGAATTAGAAAGATCAAGTCAGTTTTGCTCTGCTTCTCAAGTACAATCCCATTCCTTAAGCTTCCATCTGTTTGCTAAATCACATAATGTAACAGGTTAGTTAGCAGCTATCAGCAACATCAGCTCCCTAAACTTCCTCCCTTTCAAAGGAAAACGTTAAAGAAGCACAGAATGAGGGAAAGAAATGCCACAGAGTCTTTTCACATGAGAAAGGCAATAAGTGGAAGTAGCAGGAAGTGAAGGCAGGTCTTTACGTTAGAGTCATTTCCTGTCTGAGTGATGCAAATCAGTTTTATAAAGTTAGGTGAAGGGGTGTGTGACAGAGAGGGAGAAAGAAAAAGAGAGCACTTGATTGTATATTTACAGCTTGATAAGAGATTGCGAGATTAAGGCATACTGCCAAAACAAATTTGAACATAACTTCACTCTCTCAGAAAACAAAGAAACAGCCTTTTCTTGTTTTAAAATCAAATTACTACCACATAAGACTAATCTAGTATGGAACTAAAAGCATCTCAGGTTCTTGTTCTCACTTTTGAAGTTCAAACATCTGAGAAGATGAGATTTACATGAGTCTTTTTCACATTTGGGTTGTTCTTTAATTTTTTTTTTTTTACTAAAAACTCCAATAAAAAAATCAAATGATAAATTTATGGAATGTTTAGGCTTTAATACAAGTCAGGAGGAAGCTGTCAATCATTAGAAAATATTTGAAATCCACCCTTCAAATGCAAATAAAGAAATTTTAATTGTACAGTAATGCATTTACTATGGAAGTCTATGGGGCAAGAAATGACTAATTACTAATAAATTGACTGACAAATTATAGGCAACTTGGCAGTTTAATTTAATTTAAACTTTCCTTAAAAAACTGCACATATTCAGTCTGTTTTAAGTAAAATACCTGTTAAAATCAACAAATGAAACTGATCTTCACAATGTTATGTGAGCTTTAAAGTAATTATGCATGAAGGCCTTGAAATGAAGGACATGTGCATTTGGTATCATGTGAATATAACACCTGTGCATATATGTCTATAAATGCAAATGAATATGAGTATGCATAATATTTACAGTATATGCTCTGTCTTAAAACAGCTCGCCAGCTGTTTGAAGTACAGCATGCGCCACTCACACTATTTTTGTTGTTCTCACACTGTTGGTTGCCATGGCAGCATTTGTGAAGTCACAATTCAAGTATGAAAGTCCCCCACCTACAAATTTGCCCAAGTAAAAGTTTAACCAAATATACAAGGTATTTACAAGCCATATTGTAAAATAGTATTGTACAGGGAACACGTATATTTTTGAAGTGAAGTATGCAATCAATTTGGCTTTTTCTGTTTAAAATCTCACAAGAAATCTTAACCTAATGTTTCCAGAAAGTTTTCTGTGTGGTGTTAAAATTCGGTGGTAAGAGTGTGATATCCTGTCTGATATAGTTTTAACAAGAAGTGCTTTTTTTCAGTAGTGTCAAACCTGAAGAGATGGTCTGAAAACACAGACGAAAGACTCATCTGTAAAGTGTCTAAAAACTCAAAGATGCCTTGAATGTTCTCTAGACTCCAGTCATCCATGACAAGCCACTTGACTCAGATTGGAACAACCAAGGACAGCAAATTTCCACAAGTCACTTGGCTACCAAATAGTAAGCTATCCCTGTGTAGACACATACTTAGTTCCCTTTACATACACTCATTGTGTGGGTGAAAACTGTAAAAATTCTGTCCTTATTTTTGCATTCATGTCATTCAAAACCTGTATGACCTTCTTTCTTCTGTGGAATACTGTATCTACAATGAAAATGGATGTGGACAAGGAGCTGACAAGCTCCAAAAAGGACAACAAGCATACCATACGACTCAATATTCAAAGTCTTCTGAAGCCATATGATAGCTTTGTGTGAGGAACAGACTGAAATGTAAATTCAAAATAGTTACAGTAAATCCTGCATGGCAGGCTTGTGGTCATTATTCACTTTTATTGTATTGAGCTTGGACACTCTGCTATAAATACCTCATTTTGTGTTCCACAAAAGAAAGCAAGCAATATGGATTGCAAAAAATGTTAATTTTTGGGTGAACTATTCCTTGAAGTCATCAAAACCTGTGGAAAAAAACAAAAAATAAATCACATATGTTCAAAGTATTTGTGTTCTCACACATTAATAGCTAAAAAAGTGGCACACCAACCTTGCATATGTAGCACCGTTAGTTAAGATGTTTTTTGGCTACCGCCTCCACTTGTTAATGCCCCTTCATGTATGACAACATCCAAGCAATATCCTACAGACATAACACCCCTTTGCAGAGTGAAAAGAAAAACTGGCCCACATCCAGCCCCATTACCTAACCTTTTCCTGTTATTACAACTCAACATTTGCAATATCAGATATGTACAAAGGCCTCTCATGACATGTCTTTAAAAATGACTCCCTTACATTATCTATAAGGTTTTCCTTTTGTGTTTCTCTGGATGCTTTGATTTGTTATGTGATTTGTGTAATGTACACCATTCATTCTCTTCAAGGTGCCAGATGCTGAGGTGCACAGCAGATATAATGTGTTTAGTGTCAATAATTTATAGTCTCTCAGGTAATAGGGAGGAAAACCTTCTGGAGTAGGAGGGCTGACTCTCAAACAGCATGATCATGTAACCATTTATCGCTCTCTAAACTGTATATGCTGAAGGCTCTCAGAGGTCCTCAAACTTTTGACCCTTATAGTGTCAGCAGGATACATGTATATACATTTGTATATGCAAGCATCACTCTGCATCAATATCTGTACACGTTTTATGGCTTGTATGATGGAAATCAAGTATGTGAAAAAAAAAGTGAAGAACGAGTTAAATCCAAATTGCAGGAGGTATAACTTAAGGGTCATTTCTTAAGAAAAAAATAATTGTACTATTAAAGCATTATCTTTCAGAATTCAAAAATTCCTGTCCAGCTTATTATAAAATCTAAATATATAGCCTATTTAAAAATGCTCCGCCCGCCCACTCTCATAAAGACTACAACTACCACAAGAATGTGATTACCCTAACTCACCCAAACTATAATAAAAACAAAATAACAAAAGCAAAATTGTCGTATCGCATTTGTAACATATTTAGACACCTAAGCGATTAGATGTAGGGGCTTTTGTGTTTGCACAAAGTTCGGGAAAAATAGGGAATTCCTTTCTTTCACAAAGTGTTAATTTCTACGAGGAAATCCATTGCCAGTTGACTTCGAGCTGGCGTTTATTTTATCGAAAAATGCTGACGTTACATCAAGCATACTGGGTCATTCCGGTAAATTAAGGAGATTTTTTTTTTTTCGCGATCACCCCACACTTCACGGACTCAGAATTTAGGCCTACTTTGGGCAGTCTAGTTTGATAACTTTTCAAATAAGTGATGAGAATCATGACTATATATGATTCAGTTTTTTTTTTCGAGCGGAAAGAATCATTTCAAACAACCGATTCAGTGGTTCTTTGCGCCATGACGCAATTACGTTATCACGTTCCCATCAGCGTGGCATAAACATTTCAATAACGCGATATTTAATGAAACAATGCAAAGGCGCTGGTTTTCCGTTTTACTAAAATACTGTTTATTGAAACCACATTTCTGAGTAATCGGATAGGTTTGATTCAAACCTATCGCACAAAACCCGTTTGAACCAGATTCTTAGTTCATTGATTCAGTGAGTTGACTCGAGCGCCGCTCTCGTGAATGAATCGTTATGATTCATTTTGTGGTTCATTTATGTCGGATTCAAAGGAAAGATTCGTTCACGAATCGAACCTCGTTAGTATGAAATAAATGAACATTTTCTGGTCGGTCTGAGTTTAAACAAGACGAAAAGAAAGTGGTGTAGCTGTGGTCCGACAGCTGTGAGCTCCCCCTTCACACCCTACTTTCCCAAATAGAAGGCTTCTCACGGCGAGTTCCCCAGACACGCAGCCAAATTTGGCTCCCCATTTCAGTCCCTTGGGCAGAGGCAGAATCAACTAAAACAACACAATCTAATTCCAGTCGGTGTAGTGGCTTTTTACAGCTCAGAGACGCGCAATTTCCCAGCTCCGTGTGTCTTGACGGTGTCAGATCTATAAATGGAGATTGCTCAGTGTACAGGCTTGTGTATTATAAACAACATTTCTCCAAATTAAAACTGACTCATAGTCTAATACCTACACGTGGAATTTGTAGTAGGCCTATTGCTCCAAATCAGTGATGGCTTTCTTGACAAGCGTTATCAGCATTAAGCGTCTATAATCTCGATGCTGAGGAGGTTCATGTTGAAGGCAACAAGTTTGGAGATCGTTTTTTGGAGGATAACACACTTTGAAAACAGCTCTTTCATTGTTTAAAAGGTTAATCATTCATTCAGCTATCTTTGACCACTTTGCAAAGAGTCCTTCAAGTGGACAGATAAACTGTTGAACAGGTCACTTTTTTATTTTTCTTCTTTAAGCTCGTATTTTTTTATGTAATGTTTTGTTTTATTGATTTATTTTTAGATTTTAGTGAACATAATGTTTTATTAGTAGCTAATTCTTGATTATGCGTTCCCAGGTTATGTATCAAACCATTAAATTATGTAGGCTTACTAAAACCATAAGTAAAACTGTCATGACATCATCCTTTCAGGATATGAATTCTACAAGGACAAGTGTCTCTTCGTTTTTTCCCGTTTATTTATTTATTTTAGCTTTAAATGGCACAGTGCAACATTATGAATTATTAAAATATTAAATTTAAAATGGAATTATATTCCATTTTTAAAATAAACAATAAAATTTAAATATCAGCTTTCAAAATGTAAAAATGCACTCATCTAAAAAAAAAAAAAAAAAAAAAAAAAAAAAAATCCCTAAAGGGTTTTATCTCGTTGCTTTATTCAATGCATTTCTCCTCATTTGATTAAGTTATCTAACGCAGTGTTACACCGCTATTTTTTTCCCCACTTTGTGAATTGTGCTCTTAGCTCCTCCTCTATGGGAGTTTGTCACGAGTGGAAGAACTGAACCTCCTCCTAATACCCCTTCAATTAAACTGAAGGGAGGACGCAGAAAGGAGAGAAGGGACAGATAGACGGAGACGCGGTACCAGAGCGCTTGGAAAAATAAGGATCAGCCTGATACGCTTCACTGAGGCATGCGCTTTGCGTAAGGCAGCATCATCAGGAGGATTCCGCTCAAGTGCCCCTTTTGTTCTGAAAGAAGTTTAATAAAGAAGTGGATTGTGACATATCGATTACTATGGGCTTCAAAAGGCACCGTTCAAAGACTTCAGCGTCTTCACACAACCCGAGCTGGTCTCCAATGGGACTTTCACTGTTGATTCTTCTACCTTTGTCTGTTGCGTTCAACTTGGATGTGGAGAACCCAGCGGTGTATACTGGACCCAACGGTAGTTACTTCGGGTACTCGGTGGACTTTTACATGACTGACTCGAGGTAGGTTTCCTTCTTTGATTTTACATATTGAAATTAAAGAGGCTTGGCGTGCATTCAAAGAAAAGTACAACTAGACCAAGTTCACTAATAATTGCCCAATGCCCAACTTTAAATGCCACATATTGGTGTTTTTTTTTTTTTTTTTTGGTCCACCCGGCTATTGCTGTTTATCTTACTATGACTGTATGGGTGTGATTTTTGCTCATATGCATTTTTATCTTAGAAATGTTAATGTAGTGACACACCTCTCTGACCTCAGAATAGAGATTTACCACAGTATGAAGTACAGTACCGTAGTATGAAGGGTTATTGTCATTCAGATCCAAGAAAGGTATTGCTTTATTTATTAATGTCATGAAGGAAGACTAGTTTAGCCAAGTTTTTCAACCAAGGGTCTCTGAATGAACTCCAGGAGTCCACGGAGAAGATAAATGTCATGGATTGACATTTTTAACTATTAATTGATTTCTAACTTTGTAACCAATGTTTTTAAATATTGTAGTAATGTTCACTAATGTTCCTAAGTAGAAGCTTTTTTTTTTTTTTTTTAGTTTTCAGGGGATCCCTTGGTTGGTGTTCTTTAAAGGCTGAAACTGTTCTAAATTTATTTAATCTAGTTCATTCATTGATTTAACTTTCATTCTGATAGACTCGTTGTGTACTGAAGTCTACTAGAGCTCAGCAGTAACTCACGCTCTCCAGTCCAGGGGGCAATGAAACCAGGGGTATCCCCCAACTGTTGTTTACAATCCCAGCCCAGTCTGAGCACTGCCATTCAGATCAAAGCGTATCACCACAGTTGGGGAGCGACATTCCTAAAAGTGTGGTGTACTGTTTGTTTAGTGCAAGCCTGAAGTGTGTGTGCATGTTTAGATGTGAGCGGATGACAATGCCTCTGTCAGTGGCATCGCTGGTGGTTTTTCTATAAATAGGACTTGACTAGAGTTAATGATGTCATAGTAAGGTACCAGCTCTCCTAAAGGGGAATGAAGATTGCCCCCCATAATTATCCCTGATTGCATGTGTTATGGTCACTTAAACCTTCAACATAATCTAACAGGAGAATCTCCAACCATTCAAAGATGACCTTTGCTAGGTTATGTGTAACCCTTGGGAAAAACCTGAACTTTTTCAATGATGTAGATAAGTCACAGAACGCATGTTTTGAGGGTTAAAGACTGATCTGAAGTGATGCTTCATTGCTTGCTCTCTTGAGTTATAGATATCCTGTTATTATAATTATAAACGAAAATCAGAATCAGAATGAGCTTTATTGCCAGATATGTTTACACATACGAGGAATTACGAGTTTTCGTGACAGAAGCTTCCACAGTGCAACAGAATATAATTTTAATTTAAGAAATTTAATTTAATCATGTTGGTGAAAATCTGTAAGATTTTCTTCTGTGGAGCATAAAGATATTGTGAAGAGTGTTTAAGCTGGTTTTGTTTATACAATGAAAGCTAAAGGAGTCCAAAACAACACTGGACCCTGTTCCAATGTATGGGAAAAAAAAACATTAGCAATATTTTTAGGAATATTTTTTTGCTATCCACAAAGAAAATAAAGTCATGCAAGTTTGAAACACCATGTGTAAATTATGACAGAATTTACAGAATTAACTACACATTTAAGTGCTTGCTTACTAAATAGTAATGAAACCCCAAAAGCCAATATGATGCATAAATGATTTTATATGTAGCCCAAATATCTGCAGTCTGCCTTTGGCACAGCTTTGAATGGAGAATGTTGTTGAATGGAGCAGCAGTTATCGTAAATGTAGTCTAGCTTTGATTGCAAGACAACATGATCACGTTCCACCTGTAGATATGATCTCTGTGGCCATATGAGGTGATAAATCTAAGGGGAAATCACAGAGTATGAGGCATGCCATTCAATCACAATGCTGATCTGTTGGGTTTCCCTGCCCTTTGGCTGCATTACTCTCTTTTCAAGCTGCAGACAGCTGTTCGACACTGTTCGGAAGTATGATTGCAGTAATAATCAACTCACGCATGCCCTGACTAGAACACGCCACAATCAGTCATCTCCATCTGTGTTTGTCTGCTGGACTGTGTCTGGCCGTGCACAGCTGTAGAGGGGCTTTAGTCAGAGTGGGCTCATGCTGGATCTGGTTTCTTTGGGGGTGTTATTTTCAGGGAGACTTCTCCATCCCTCTCGCTTTATTCTCTTATTGTCTGTCTTTGCTAATTTTCTCTAAGGCAGACCCTCCAGCTATTGTTTTAGTCTGCCATGGTGTGTCTGGCAAAGATGAGATTCAGAAGCGGCGGATGATTTAGAGCATGACGCATGGTTGAATGAGTCAGAGGAGTGTGTGTGCACCTATAAGTGTGTGTTTCTCCGTTCTGGGTCTATGATGATGTAATTCGGCATGGTATTTAAACTCCTTACCCTGTACTTCCAGTCTAATACTCTAGACCGTACACCCCCCGACTCCTACACGGTATCTTGGCCTCATTCTTATGAACTGTGAAGTCATGGCAAGAGGCAGCTCTCTCAATGATGACTTCATTTGAACTTTTCACTCCCGAGATGTTGTCGTGGAGGAGGATGGATGGGCCTCAAACTGGAGGCTGATTGAAGGGGTGAAAGAATGTATGATATCAAGATTTTTCTTCCCAGGTGTTCGATAGAATGTGTATTTCTTAATTTTTTACGGTGCTGTATGTCGTCCAAGAGCTGTCTATGGGCTACTGAAATTGACTAGCTAACTGATCTTGTGTATGTGTGTGTTTTATTCATTTATTTTATTTTTTTCATAAATTATTAGATTTTTTTTTAATTAGAATTATTATTATTATTATTATTTTTTTTTACCAGAAGTTCTTAAGTTAATTTTAATTTATTAAAAATAATTTAGGAATCATTTTATCCTAAATCCTCTTTAAAGTATCAGTGCTATTAAAACATATAACACATTCACTAAATTCACTGCTATAAGACTTCAAATCGTCTATGACATAAATGTTTTTTTTACTGCATTATATTTTAGCTGTTTAAAATATTTGTTGAATTTCTTGACAGTTACCTTATTGAATGGCTGTGCATTTTTGGATTTTTTAACTGTTAGCATATGTAAACATTTAGATGAACATCTCTGACACAGGATTTCATCTTTTTGAGCACAAAAACATTTCTTTTATGGAAAACCCCCTTAGAAGCAGGTCTGGGCTGTGTTTCCCAAAAGCATCGTGAGCCTAATTAGATTGTAGATACCACCGGAGCCAAGGTTTTTTTTTTTTTTTTTTTTTAACCATTTACTTGGCTTACAATTCTTTTCAGAAATGCAGTCCTGAATGTGGTCTGAAGGACACAAATTTATTCAGGGCCTCCTTAAAACTAACTAGCTCACTAATCAGTCGGACAACCCAACACTGAGTGAAAATATGTAGTTTTGGACCTTTTTATTACTTCGTGCCATAGTTAGAAGTTACAGGAGTATAAGATACAGTGGAGTGCCTCCATATTATTGTGTGTTTCAAAAAGTAGAGGTTTGATTTACGTATATTTTAGTGAAATCTAAGTGGGATGGAAAAGCCTGTCTTCCAAACTTCATTTGAACAGCGGCAGCCAGCAGTCTGAAGACTCAGTGTTCTTTTCTTAAAATGAAGAATCTGGTGTCATCATGTTCTCCCTCATTCTCTTGCTCTCTAAATCTTTCTTTTTTTTTTTTTTATACGAAACATTCACTCCTGGCCTCGTCCACTCCCTGATAGTCTGAGGAGAATAGGTCTGAGGAGAATAGTACTCCTTGGCATGCATTAATAGAATTAGCCAGTGTGCAGACCACCACTGAGAACTGCCTGAGGACAGGGTTCACAATCTTGGTGTCAGGGGGCTTTACAGCTGTATACATTGAAGAGAAATTTATGGTTCTTGAATGCTGAGAGAAGAACAGTGCAGTTCCTACATAGGGGCCCCATCCGGATGGTCTGGTATATAAACCTAATTTGTACTAGAAATTATGGCTGGATGAGGAGATTCTCAAGTCTTTTAGTTGATTATTGCAACAAGTGTCTCCTTGCATGTTCTTGTCAGAAACCCAACAGTTATTTTACCTCCAAAAATGTTGATGTACACCACATTCCTCACTCTGTCGTCTTTACCTTTGGATAAGAAGATGATCCTCTGCACTGTGAATGGGTAAAGGTCAGGGTCTGGATGTAGGTTTGAATGTCAGAAATCGAAATGGCTTTATTTGAAATGTTTGTATTGCAGAAACAATAGAAACCGAACACCACCATCTCTGTTCCTGCTGTGATTTGTGTGGCTCCGGATGATAAGTGTTGTTTTCAAAGAATAACGTTTTCCTATGCATAAATTTCTTTTGTGTTTATGATGTTCAAAAAGACGGTTTTTGGTGTTTGATGATTGTTGGCCACCATTTGAAGCTTGTGGTTGAATCCGAGGAGCTGGACTGTCTGCATTAGCAGCCAAAGGCAACAAATTTACAGCCACAATGGCAGGAATATTACTGTAAAAACACAAAAAACTTTCTCACCTGCCTCTGTCTGTTTTATTACCAAAAGATTCACAAAGTTGAGGTTTACCAAGTTGCATTGACTATCAAAACCTTCGGCACTCTTCTGATAATGACCTCCTAGGGCTAGATTCACAAAAATCTTAGGAAAAAAAATTAATAAAGTTCTTAAGATAAATTTTAAAAGATGTTGTCCATCTATCAACCTCTAAGTAGTAAGCACCTCATGATACTTTTTTAAAATTTTGATAAGATAAGTTTTAGGTTATCTAAACTTTAGGAACTTATTTATGACAGTTTTAGGAACATTCTCTTCAAGAGGGGAAGAAAGATAAGAACATTCTTGAAGTATTTTTCAAATTTGTTTTTAGTTAGAATATAATTTGTTCTTAAGAACGTCCCCTTGTCTTGTATCATATGTTTGTATAGAACGGTACATTGGAATTACGTCATAGATGGTTTGGCCCTGATATCATGTACAGTAGGTCATCCTCAGCTGTGGTCATCATTCTCACAAGGTTTGCTCTTTCTAAGAAGGTCATTGTTACATCAATATTTACCATGGTCCTTGAGCTCAGTTTGCCTTTGCTAAATACAGAGATCTACTTCAGCTCTACCAGGGTTTCATTTGCTATTTATCATTTTCACTCTTCCTCCATGGATTAGACTGTCTGTTGTCTGTAGTCTTGCATCCAGCTGGAGATGGTTGTGTGTATGTTGGCTGCCAAGCTATTCTTCACCCAGGTTCTCCCTACGACGACTAGTGTTTTCCATGGAGTTTGTACAATGGAGGCCTTTGTGCGTCGGTAGAAAGGTTTGCTGTTTTCAGTAGTGAAACTTTTCCATGTGACTTAAATCTGTATTTATTTATTCATGTTTTTGGCTTTTTTGGTTCTTGATAAAACCTTGTTTAGCTCTTTTGGCCCGATGACATTTGGCTGTGATGGTGGTGTCAATCAGATTGGCCTGTTGTAAAATTATAGTCCACTATTTGGGTGCAACCTTAGCTGTTTGGAACTGTGGGTTAGATTGTCTTTACCATTGACAAGTTGTCTGCTTTTTATGACCTTGTTGGACCTGGCAGGCTTGCATAATAGGCTCTTGTGTGCAAGGGTGTACATGTGCCCTGGTGGAAAAACAGGCATGTGTTCGATCACGGTAGAACAAATGGCCCAGTCAACTTTGCAGACGCATTGCCCTTGGGCTCCACAATGGCCTGGGGTTGATGTATGGAATACTGCAGATCTCCATTGCTCCTGATGTACATTTTGGGTAGATCATTATCATCTTTATCTCTTCTGTTTTGGTTTTTCAGGCCCCTGCGGGGTTGGCAGTGACAATGAATGTCCAATCAGACAGCATTTAAATGGTCTGTTTATTGCCTGCAGGATTACAAACAAAGGATGCGAGGCATAGCATGCAAAGGTGAGCGATTGATGCTAATTGTTTACGCCTGATGGCCCCTCTTACTCTTCAAGTGTGAAGATGGGACTCCATGCTGAGAAAGCTCCCTCAGAGGTGTCGACGGCCAACAGTTGCAACTCGCTATGGGATGTTTTCTGGTCTCTGTGAATGTGTGAATTATAGCTCTTGGGGGCTGGGGTTACAATTTGGTATCAAGAGATTTAAGAGGTAAAACCACAGTCTGTGTTTATGTAAATATCATGGGGTGGTTGAAATGGTTGTCCTGTCACATACGAAAATGTGGCTTGCATTCGAATGACATTCTTTGTGCTTTCTTAGATGCATTTTTCCAGACTGTTTTCTCCTGCAAGAGGTTGTTTGCTTTTTGAAGTGTAAACTTTTATACATTATTAATAAGGGGACAGCATATCCTTACTTAAAATCAGCATAATGGCTGCATGTGAAATGGCATACTTCCTGGTATGTATTTGGTATCTGATTTGTACCAAGTTCATATTTATTTAGTGGATACAATGGTAGTTTCAGATTTAGTACTGACAACTAGTGCCGTGGATGCTTTATCAGATGCAAAGGTAACATTTTTGCTTACAAATATTGTTACTGAAATACCTATTTGTATGAATATTGCAATTTATTCTACAAGAAAATATTAGATGTTTTACTAGATAAAGAGATAAATGTTTTCGTGTGGAAATTGATATGACAAATCTTCATCTCAGTATCTTTTTTATTTTATTTAGCCGTCATTTTTAACTGGAAAAATTGCACTTTAAACTGTATTGAGATTGTTAGACATAAATGAACATCAAGGTTAACACAACTCTCACTCTTCACTTCTTTAAAATACACATTTTAGCATGTTGTTCTTATGTTTCCACTTCAACTTCCCTCTGGTTTGATAGTTAGTGCATTAGTTGGCATAGCAGGTAGTGCAGAGCTGGCTTTTTGCGAGTCCAGCCAAGTGCTCTAGATATGGCTGACCTCTCAGCACCTGGTGTAGTGATGATGATTTGAACCATATCCTTTGGCAGGAAATGTTTTTGTGGTGACAGTTGAAATCTGCCTGTGTAAAACGTGGTGGAGGCGTTTATCAGATCAAAAGTCGAGGGCATGTGTGCCGCTTTAACGGTTATTCCAGGCCAGCACAACACTGGAGCAGACATTGCACAAGTGTTTTTTTTATATATTTTTTTTTTTTATGAGGCTGTGACATTTTATCGTTGGAACTAGAGATGGTTGTTGCATCATTCCAATTGCAGTTTTTGACTACTACGTTTGACTACGAGTGAATCCATTAATCATTTTCAGTTCTTTTACATGAGTGTGTTTCATTTTCTAGCGCAAAGTTTCATTTTTTGCATTAATACAAGGAGATTTAGTGACCGCTTTCTCGTTTTCCTCCATTACTATGCAGTTTTCCTCAGGGCTCTTGGCACACCAGCTTTGTGAGTGAGCTGTCGTCCCCCAGTGCCAGCTGACCCAGCAGTCACTGCTTTGTTCATCATCTTTGGGCCGCAACTCCCAGACAGCAGAACAGAGCATGTGCGGATCAGGTCTAGCGAGCAGACAGGGGCCACAGAAAGATCTTCTTTGGCCCACTTTTATCCATCTCGTTATTAACTGCTTCCATCACAACCGCTTAGCTGCTTAACGATGCAGAGACAGACTGGCATCCGAGTTAATGCTCGCTGGCGTCGCGCAAAGGAAAACACCCAAAAACGAACCGTCCGGGCCTTGAATTTCACTTTGGCTTTCTTTGATTTTGAAAATGTTAGTTCATTGAGGTCATTGGATTTTTCTTGATGTCGGAGAGTTGCAACAGTGTACACTTTGTGTTGGATCCACTCCACATTTTCTGGGAGGATGTGGTGTGCTATCACTGTAACCGTTTTTGCTAATAACAACATTCAAATTCTGCCTGCATCTGAATAGCTTGATAATTGGTCAACTTTGTTTGTGCAGAGTTTCAAAAATGTTCCTAAGGACACAAACTGCAATCAGTCTTAAGCATTACAGTCTTGTTAAAATGTCTGGTGGCTATGGGAAAACTGGGATAATCACAAATAACTAAAGTTACTTACAGAAGTGACTGATGGTAATGAATTGTTCTTGGCACGCATATTGAAATCCAGTTAGCTTGATTGATTTTGTTGTTTTTTTGACACACAAAGATAGGAAAAACACTACCATTCAAAAGTTTGGGCACTGTGAGATTTTTTTAAATTTTTTTAAAACAAGTCTCTTATGCTCAGCAAGACTGAATTTGTTTGATTAAAATACAGTAATATTGTGAAATATTTTATTTTAATATATTTTAAAAAGGAATTTATTCCTTTGTTGGCAAAGCTGAATTTTCAGCAGCCATTACTTGTCTTCAGTGTCACATGATTCTTCAGAAATCATTCTAATATGCTTATTTGTTGCTCAAGAAACATTTCTTCTAATTATCAAGTTTGAAAAAAAATGTGGAAACTGTGAAGTATTTGATGGATAGAAAGTATCAATTTAAAAGTCTTTACTGTTACTTTTGATTCATTTAATGCATCCTACCCGAATGAAAGTTTTAATTTAAAAATAATATTCTTAAACTTTCAAACAGTAATGTACTGATAAGTCCTAATGTAGTATACAAAGCTTCCCTGAAAACTCCCTGTTTTTTTTCTTTTTTTCATGCAGTTTTCGGTGCCATTTACAATACCTTGTAATGAAGGCAGATGGAGGTTTTGTGTGTTTTGTCTGCTTGTGATTTTCTTGCACCTTCATTAGCAACCAGTGTGGTTTCTTGGCAAGCTTAAGCATTTATAACAGCGTTCGAGTGACATAAGTTAAACAGCTGGATGATAATGAAGTGTGGAATGGGTGGGAGAATGTTTTAAGCAGAAGGTGGTGGAAATTAAGGCATTTGCCATCTGATGGCCTCTAACCATTAGTGCCATTAGTTTTGCGCTATCAGCGTCTTTCACTCGACGTTTTCTCGCCACAACTTAAGTAGATGATACATGTGGTGCGCCAATTCATTTTTATAACCTTAATTCTGGTCTGATTACCAAACCTCAGAAGCGACGGGTTAACTGTTAAGATGTCCTTTGCCTCAGTGGTGAGTATCTAGCAAGCTTAGCATTTTAGTGGTAATGTATTCAAGCTGGATTTTTCAGAATCAATTAGCTTAATTAGAGCCACACCGAGAATGGTGTTTGCATCTTGGTTGGAGTCAGTGGTTGTCTCTCTCAGATATACCACAAGGGGTGTTAAAGATGTTTTTCCTCCTTAAAGCAAAATCAATACTGACTCCGTTTACTTTGTGTTCCTGTTTTTATTGCGAGCGATTCTTTGGTGCTTCTGAAATGATTTTGAAGAATGCTTCAGGTGGTTTTTGTCATATACAATGAAAGTGAATGGCGTCCAAAACAAAATCAAACCCTGTTGATTTTCATTGTCTGAAATGTTTCAAAATATATATTTGTCATACAGGTTTAGGAAGACATAAGTGTAAATAAATGAAAGGCAATGACCTCTGACCTTCACAATAATTCTGATCACCAGCTACTTGCAGATGCTAATAACAGTTAAAGCAAAATTTGTTCTCCATATAACAGAACTGAAAACATTCTGTTGTTCTCTTACAAGGCCAGATTGTTTTAATTAAAGTTAGCTTCACTTTGGCATTCCCTCTGCTGGAAGGCCTCCTGAAGTCTTTCTCATTTTATGTGGAGCCGTTACAAAAGCTAGCTTCTAAGCCAAGAGCAATCTGGCTCTTATCATTATGCTAATGTTAGCCCAACATTTAAGCATTTAGTTAATAAAAGAAGGAAATTTAAGAGCGATGAGATCCCCCCCATAAGATAAACCCCCATTACATGGTAATTGTTTCTTATTTACAGTTCTTTCAGATCGTTATCAAAACGGCATAATTTAGACCGTTTCTTGAGTGTTAGGCGGAAGACACAGTTTTTTCCAGCAATTTTGTGTTTCTGAGTTTCCTGATAGTGAGTTTTGTGTATTATAATTTTGCATCAAAATGGCACATTTAAATGTACATCTAAGTCTTACTTAATGTGAGCGTACATGTGTGCCACATAATTAGGTTTTTCTTTTGCAAATAAAGGCACAAAGTTATATGCTTTCTCACGCTTGAACAGAAACATTGTGGTGTAATTTTTAATTTTAAATGAATGAAAATTTAAAACATAACCTGGTTTTGCATTACGTGGAAACTTCCATTGACTTTCAAGATAAAACTCAACCGTAATGAGACTAAATTAGTGTAATTTATCATAACAGAAGTGCAATGATTGTAGCTGCACTGTAACTGTACACTTGTGAGCAGTCAGCCAAAGCAGTAGTGTAAGTGTACAGCGTTCCAGGAACTCGAGCAGAAGAGCGAAAGTGCTTGGGAAAGCTAGTGAATTTGCAGCTGTTAGATGCATTTCACATGCATCGTAGCAACATAACATTTCATCAGACTAGTGCACTTGAGTTCATTCATAGTGTGTTGGGGTTCATCTGAGGTGGACCAGCCTGTTCACATTTTAGTTTTTTTTTAGACATTATCTGTAGGTGTTATCGCTGAGAGTGGGAATTTTGTAAGATGCCCTAATTCCCAGGAGAAAGCCATCATGGGAATCTGGGATTGACATTACACCTCAGCTGGGGTTCTATAACACCTCTGGGATACTCCCTGTCCATACACACATATGGCGGAAAAATGGGATACTCTGTCCAAGCCGGAAAAAAGCTTTGTTTTGGTTCCCCCCTTATAAAAACAAATGGAGCGTCTGCTCTTTGTGATTGTGTGTGGTTGGGCTCCACTGGTAGTGGCCTTGAAATCTGGTGACCCCAACAAACATTTCCACGTTTAATGTCCTCCCTATTTATCCGCTGATCCATTGTTCAGGCCTTTTCTTTTTCGTCTGGCATTCCTCCCAGTGCGGGATTTGGAAACTGTCCTATTAAATTATTAAATTCTTTTACTGTCATTGTACAACAAATTTTGTTGCGTGACTTCCAAGGCATAGTAAAAATAGCAAAAACAAAGACAGAAGAAAACCCCAAAACACTGAAAGTCAGTTTAGAAATATGATGAATTGGCTTTTATTTTTATAGTTTCAGTTTTCATTTTAGTTAAAGTTTAAGGAATTTTATTATGTTCTTTTGTCATTTATAAAAAAAATTTTTTCCATTTAGTTTTATTAATTTTTACTTCAGTTTTAGTTGTTTATTTTCAAACAATTAATCGCGATTAATCGCATCCAAAATAAAAGTTTTTGTTTACATAATGAGTGTATACTGTGTATGTTTATTATGTATATATAAATACAAACACATGCACGTATATAGTTAAGAAAAATATTATGTTTATATATTAAATATATTTATATATAATATAAAATATAATAATATAATATATGAATGTATATATACGTAAATATTTTCAAAATATATACTGTATGTGTGTGTATTTATATATACATAATAAATACAAACAGTACACATACATATATTATGTAAACACAAACGTTTATTTTGTATTCGATTAATCGCGATTAATTGTTTGACAGCACAATTTTTTTTTGACTTAGTGGCTACAGAATGTCATGTATTTCCATAGTACAGGATCGTCCTTCAGCTTATGGCCTTGATGATGATGATGATGATGATGCTCTCAACTTTTCAATTCTTTGCCTCCTGACACTGCTTTTTGTAAATAACAGCTGAGAAAATCCAGCCCTCTCATTTAGGATGTGGTCAACGATCTGTCTTCTGCTTGCTCTGCTGTTTTCGACTCAAGTGGTCATCTGGTTCTACCTATAGGACTCTATCTCTGCAGTCCATCTAAAGTGTGCTTGAGTCTCCATGGCTGACCGAAGGGTTCACTGAATACAGCCTTTGTAAGGAAGCCCTCTGTTACGCGTCACTGAGACCAGCCCAGGGGGCAGGAAAGGGTGTTCTCTTCCTGTACCTTAACCCCCTCCCCAGAGATGCCCTCAGTGCCCTCTTACAAACACCTCCACACCCCCATCCCCCATTTCTCAATGGACTGGCCTTAATGACAGGAAAGATAATAGTAAGTTTACAGACAATGAGGTCATGGCGGCACTGCACCAATCCATGCCGGCTCTTGGAAAATTAGACACAGATTAGAAGAGCAGGGACTGTGGGAGTGGCTGTCTAACTGTTGGGTACATTTCAGAGAGTTTGTTTCGAATGTCAAATCTCAAGAAACAATGTGCTATTACCTTTCTAAATGGTCATTCTCGTAATTTTCTCCTGACAGATGGTAAAACAGGAAAAAAAATCCTGTAGATTCACACTATTGTTCAAAAGTTTAGGGTCGGTACGATTTTTTAAAAAAATGTTTTTGAAAGAAGTCACTACTGCTCATCAATTTATTTGATTAAAAATTCGGTATAAACTATGGAAGCTTTTTTCCACCACGGAATAACAAAAATAAAAGCTAATTGAGAGTTTTTAGTTCACAATTAGACATTTTCTCAGAATTGCAAGACATGAACTCATAATTGCAATTTACAATGTCAGAATTGCAAGATAAACTGACATTTTTTTCTTATAATTGTGAGATTGCCACACAATTCTGACTTTATATCTCACAATTGTGAGTTTATATCTCAGTTCTTAGAAAAAAGTCAGAATTCCGAGATGTAAACTCGCCATTGTGAAAAAAGTCAGAATTGTGAGTTAAAAAGTAGCAATTAACTTTTATATTTTTTATTCATTAGGGGAGACAAGCTTCCATAAAAAAACAAAACAGTAATGTTATGAAATATAAAAATTTTAAATAAAGGTTTGTATGTCAGTGAAGCATGACATGATGCTTCAGAAATCATTCTAATATGCTGATTTGGTGCTTAAGAAGCATTTATTTTTATTATTATCAAAGTTGAAAACGGTTGTTCTTAATATTTTTGTGGAATCCATTATAAATTCTTTAGAATTCTTTAATGAATAAAGTTCAAAGAACAACATCATTTAATACGAGATTCCTGTCACTTTTGATTAATTCAATGTGTCCTTGTTGAATAAAAGTGTTACTTCTTACTGGCATTAAACATTAGACTGTGTACTTAAAAAGAAGGAATCACGCCATATTTAGAGACCAGAATATCAGACAATTTTGACTTAAGCCTGTAAGAAACCACCTAGCAACCACGCAGCAACATGCTAAACACCAATCAGAACATCTTAGAAACCACATAGCAATGTTCTGGCACTCGCATTTTCTTTAGAGAATGTAAAAATGCAGTTTTAAACAGCTGTTCCTGCTTTTTTTTCTTGTCCTGTCCAACCACAATTGTTTATTCCTCTCTGTTGAGAAGTTTGTTTGGTTTATGAAGTTTTGACATGTGCATTACTTAGAGATCATGCTTTTAAATATGTGGCTGTGTTTGTCTGTATGTGTTCAAATATTTGGATGTGTTTGTGATAACCCAGGGGGATAAACAGCTGTAGAAGCAGCACTATCTTGACTTCAGCAGTCTCTGCTCTTGTTTTCTCATTGACTTATTACCCAGTGGGCCTGGTGTGTGTGTGGTTGTGTGTTGGCGGTCACATGTTGCCAACCAAGTTACTAACCATTGCACATGGCCACACTGTTACATAATTCAGCTCTGTATGGTCGATTATGAGACAGTCCATTTCCTCAAAAATCATAAGTTGTCTGCTGGCCTTTATTATATGTTAATCTTAATGAAATCCGAAATGAGACTTAATATCAAGCTTTTGAATTCTAGGAAAATGAAGCTAACTAAAAGTAATAATTCTACTAATGTAACTACCTTTATTTAGTAGTGAATAGCTTTCCAGAAACAAGCATAATGATGTAGCATAACAAAATATGTTTTCAATGTCTTGTTTTTAATCTCAGTTTGATTGTAACTCAACATGCTACTGTTTCATAATGGCTTCCCAACATAGAAAGATAATTGTTGCTTTACAGCTCTGATGTTCAAATTTAAACCCTTTTACAAAGCTTCCTGTAGACTTTTTGTGAGTCGGAACACTGTTGTATTTGTCCTGTTCTCTTATAAATATTCCTCATAGTCTTATTAGTATGCTAACAGCTTCTTTCATCTTTTTTCTTTTTGAACAGTGTGAGTATTATAGTTGGAGCACCCAAAGCCAACACCAGCCAGCCCAACATCAGAGAAGGAGGATCAGTCTTCTACTGTCCATGGAGCCTCAGCCAATCACAATGTAGTAGCATAGAGTTCGATATACAGGGTAAGTCTCACTGACCAGTGGATGTGGGTGGTCACTAAAAGATTAACCTCAAAAAGCTGTTCTGGGTGTCGTATTCGCTGGTCCAATGTTACTGAGATACTGTTATAATTTTAGTTAATATTTTGAATGTTTTTTTTTTTTTTAATATATATTTTATGTTTTCATTTTAATTTTCAAAGTTTTAATAATTTGTTTTTTGTCATTATTTTTTTAAGTTTAAGTTTTAGTTATTTTAATGCTTATTTAGTTAATTTAATGAACTTCAACAAGCTCAAATAAAATTCCTTTTTAAAAAAAATATTTTATTTTATTTCAGGTAATGGTTATATTATTACAAGTAATGGAAATTTATATATTTATATGTATGTGAGTATATGTATGTGTATGTGTGTGTGTGTGTGTGTGTGTGTGTGTGTGTGTGTGTGTGTGTATATATATATATGTATGTATGTATGTATGTATGTGTGTATATATATATATATATATATATATATATATATATATATATATATATGTATAGATATATGTGTGTGTGTGTGTATATGTAAATGTATGTATGTATATATGTATAACATTTTATATTTATATTAATATATAATAAATATAAAAAAATCTGGCAATGAGTGAGTCTCTGAAAAAAAATTACATATTGCTACTTTACCATCATTTTTGCTGATTACTTACAAGTCACCTGCTGACATGCTGACTTGTTGTAAGTAATCAATGTTGTTTGCACAAAATATGCATTAAAACTCTCAAAAATAGTAATCAGATAAGCGATAATTAATCGTCAATTGTTTCTTTCAAGGATTTTGTCCAATTTTTTTTTTTTTTTGGCTGCATTTGCTTGGTTGCCGAAATTTTAGTGCATCAATACAATACATACTATGGTTTTGATCCTCAAATCAAGTTTATCAAGCTTGTGCAACTAATTTAGTGAATGGGAATGTACAATGCTAATTTTACCAACACTTAAATTGAATCCAGTGTTTTGACTTCAGTTTCTACATCCTCTCCAAAACAGTCCTAGTATTGATGGAAATCTGCTCCTTCCATTATGTGGCTTCCTGAAAGCTAGCACCTTTTGGTTGCAAAGCCCTTCACCTTTCATTGTATAGATTTTGCTCTGATAGAGCGAGATGGAAGATGGGATTTAGATTAAGCGAAAGCAGACAAGTGCTTAAGCAGACTTCCTGATGTACGTGCAGGCTCTGATTTTCTTAAATTAGATATGTTTCTCAACAGAACATGATAGCTAGCAACTGCTAAACAGTGGTTGAAATGGGAGGATAAAGATGGTTTTATGGAGTTTCTTTCTGGTAGTCTGATTCTGATGCAAAAATGTATCTGGAATGTCATCACGTGACCAAAAAGATCATATCTTATTGGTCAGTCAGGAAAAGACTCAACATACAGGAAGAAAAAAACGTCACTGGAAGAATTTTTAAGTGGTGTTCACAATAGATATTCAATCTTGATATGAACAGAGACTGTGTAGCTTTGTGGCTGTCTTGTTAGTGACTGCATGTTAACATTGCAAGCATTGTTGGTCGTTGATCTACTCACCATGCCAGAATAATTTTAGTTGTGGTGGTGACGTAAAACATAAAAAATGCATTTCATTAGGATTCAGATTTCTGTGCACTTCAAGAACTAGAAAAAAGAATAAGTACAGACCGCAATGTACTCTCTATCAGTTGTGCATTGTCTCTTTTCTTGAAGCAGACAGAGTCTTAAGAACTGTTCCAAGTTGCTGAGTATGTAGAACACATGTCAGGGGACAATGAAGTGTTCACAATCTTAGTGAGAGACTGTTGGCTTCCTTCCTGCAGAATCAAAGTCTCCTCTGAAAATCCAAACTGTGATTTACTGTCTATTACTCAAACACAGGGAGATATATTCAATCAAAACTGTCACAAAGATCCATTATTTAAAATTTTCTTTCGTTTCGAAACTTATGACACACAGCTGCATGTTCTAGAAAACAGCCAGGTACGTCATATAGCAGATTTTACTACGTGCGGCTGTTTTAGCAAACGTATTGTGCGCTTATGAGTCATGTAAATGTCATGCTCTTCTTTTTATTACGTTTGACTTCAGTTAAAACATAATTTTATTTTGGTTTAACTCAATAGTCAAGCAGAAGATCATAATTGAATCAAGCTTATACCCCGTGACGTGTGATGCATTACAGAGGCTGGTTTAGCCTCAGAGGTTAATGCTTATCCAATGATCATTCAATTAGATGTCAATACATCCTGACAAATCCAGCATGGTTGATATTTTGACAAATGGTTTTTATGCATTTACTTCAATTTCATTTAGTGTCAGCAGTCCAGGACATAACCTGAAATAAAGGTGATAATAACTACCTTTTTCAGCACCATTGGTTCTGGAAGTATTCCCCCCTTTATTTTTATTTTATTTTATTTTATTTTATTTTTCATCTAGTATATTTATATATTTTATTTTATATTATTTGTCATAGATGTTTGTTTCATTTAATCTATTTATATATTTTATTTTATATTATTCATTAGCGGTGCCGTTCTTTTTTATTAACATGGTACACAATAATCCTATTCAAGTCTATGTGATAAACGAGTTAGGTCAAAAGTAATCCGAAAGTAATCCAAAAGTAGTCAGGCTACATTACCTAATATGTGTAATCTGGATTGTTACTTACTACAATTTTCGTCATGTAATTAGTAATCAGGACTAAAATTTGTAATTTAAATTAACCCAGCACTGTTTATTAGTTTATATTATTTTATTATATTTTTAGCAATGAGTTATAATTAAAAATCTATTTCTGTAAAAATATGAATAACAGCCCAGTCTTACTGTTGCCTCCATTTCCATTTTGCAATTAGTCACAGCAAATATTTCAGATAAAGACCTCACCACTTAAATCCGGGCTTGACCCTGCGGCCACTGATGCTCTATTGGTTCTCTTAAGTGGGCCGCAAGCGGGTCACATAGTACTTCCTCCTGTCTAACATCCCTCAGTCAGAGAGAGCATTAGCTAATCATGTCTTCAGATCTGACCTCTTTCCTCTTCCTCTCTCTGATAAGCAAATAACAGAGAATGATGAGAGTGGGCGGGAATCAGAGGAGAGAGAGCGTTGACTGTTGTCTATTCTCATTTCCCTGTCTCTCGGTGTCTCCCCGGGGACGCTTGATATGATGACTGAATTTAGCCATGTGGCTCGTGCCTTCCGCTACCCCTCCCTATCTCTCACACAGATCGAGATACTTCACTAATGGGGCTCTTCTCTCATCATTGAAAGAGAGAGGTGTGTGTGTGACCTCCTCACCTCCACTGTCCCATGAGAGAGTCGGCCAGGTCGTCTTGGCCTGACTCCAGAAACTGAGAGTACTCATAGGATTAGCAATAGATGGAATTTTGATTAAAATGGCTGTACATCACAGCAGAGGTGTCTCTTAAGGTGCCTTAATTGTTTGAATACTTCCTCTTAAATCCTGTAGGTGACATCAGCATTAGTCTCAAGACTAAGGTCTGGTCCACATTGCAACTTACTCTGGCCAAGAACCACCCACTTAGACATTTGATTAAACTAAGTAATCCTTTTTATATGATGTTTAAGATAAAGTTGGATTTAACCTTGAGCAAAGCGGAAAATGTCATTTTATTTGCTGTTAACAACAAACAAAACTCTTGAATATATTTTCAAAGATTGAGTTGAATCTTCCATGATATATTAATGAATCTTCCATGATATATATTATATGATATCTTCCACCATATATTAAATAGTTTTTATTTTATATAAAATTTAAGTGTTAAATTTGTCAGCACTGTTTTTTTTTTTTTTTAGAAGTGTCATTTTTGTTTTATGTAGGTGGGTTTAGTGTTTTATAATGTAACATTTATCAAAAATGTAAATTAATTTAAGCTTTTAAAATTTATTTTTAGTTAGTTTCATAATTTATTTTAGTGTAGTTAATGAAAACATTTTTATTTGACTATTTTTGTGTATTTATTTATTTTAATGTTTAGAGGTTTATAATGTACCATTTATCAAAAAGTAAATTAATTTGTGGACTTTTAAAATTTAATTTGAGTTATTTTCATAATTTATTTGAGTGAAGTTTCAGGTTTTAATGAAACTGAGAGTTAATGAAAACATTTTTATTTGACTTTTTTGTTTGTTTATTTATTATTTTTTCTTTTATTTATTTGTTTTTGTTAAAGAATATATCATTAAGAGCTCATGTTAGGTCTTTCTAGATTTGCTATCATTAAAATTCTGTTTGTCTATGGAGAAAGTGAATAACAACCCATTTTACACTCTATTAACATTTTAAATTTTGTTAGCAAATATTTCAAACAAAGACCTCACCACTTAAATCTGAAAATGAAGGTTTCAGTTGTTTTCAGTTTTGTTTCTTTTAAAGATAATCAAACTGCTAAGAAGTTGTGTTAAGCCATCCAATCAGATTAAACGTGTAAATAAATGTACAGATTCAATCTCCAACAGTTGTAACTCAACAGTATCTTGCATCAGAGTCTTAAACAATCACGACTGTTGTTCTGACACAAAGGGAAATCTCATCCAGTTTTGGGTAGCTCTCCCCTAACCGTAGCCAAACAACACCATTTTCCCCACCTTCCCCGCTGAGCTTTATCTTCCCAGCTGTATGCTTCACCCGTGATGTGGAAAGTGAGATAATTGTTAATTTTAACGGCCCACCTCCATTGACGTTGACTGATTCTCCTCCCACAAACTGCCCACCCCGGACCGTGTACTAGTTTTACATTAGCCGGCGTCTTCCATATACCATGTCTTACACACACTTTACTTGAGTCTTCAGTTGTAAGGGATCTCACAGGGGCAGGGCTGCTGGTTTTCCTGCGTGATTCTTTAGGCCTCTTTACTTTGGCAGCGAGCGAGGGAAAGACAGGGAGGAAAAGAAAGAGAAAACCATCACCCTGGAGGTGACCATAAGGCATATATCCTCTAATGTTATTAGAGGGCTTTAATCCCCACTGCTTTCCTGCTGGGGTACCAAACATCCTTGAGAGAAGGAAACAAAAGACGTCTGGGGTAAAGGAGGCGTGTGTGTCTGTCTGTGTTAAGGGTGGTTTGGAAAAGAATAGGACAAGTATATGGAGATGACAAGTAGAGGGAGATAAAGAAACCATACAAGATAGTAAAGGAATGAGTGGGAGATGGTGACTTAAACAGAGAAAATAATGAAGTGAAATTCCTAGAAAGGGATGAGAGACATTGAGAAAGGGAAAAGGAAGGTGAAGGGTGCTGTGAACTGAAGATGGAGAGCGAGAGAGTGTGTGTTTGTATTAGTAGGAGTGTATCTGACAGATAGCTTGAGCTCCTGTTTTGCTTGGATGAGAGTTCCCATCTTTTTAGACAGTAAAATAGGGTCGGACCAATTGGGTGAATCACACACTTAGAAATGTTAGGGTTATATTTCACATGTTGCATAAAGATTTGATTTGGCCTATTTTAAGACCACTATTTTTTTTTGTATTTTTTTCATATTATGACATTTTTAATGACATTTATTAACATTTACACCTACAATTTCCATTACTGTGACATGGAAAAAAAATCAATGTTAAAAAAGAAATTAAGAGATTAGGAAAACTGATACAAAACTGTAATAATGGACATAATAATTAATTGTTAAAAATGTATCTGTGTGTGTGTGTGTATGTATGTGTGTATATATATATTTTATTTATATATATATATATATATATATATATATATATATATATATATATATATATATATATATATATATATATATATATATATATATATATATATATATATATATATATATTTTTTTTTTTTTTTGATTTATTTATTTATTTATTTAGTTATTTAGTTATTTATTTATTTAAAAAAATTAAATTAAATTTAATTGTATTCATTTATTTTTTGCATTACAGTAGGCTACTGACAGTTGGGGAAGGGGTTTGATTAATGGTGCTTAATAATATTTTGGCTGATTTAATTGTAGACTTGGTTTCTTAATGCAAAATATAATTTCCAATTCTTCTTCTTTTGATTTTGGGCTGCAGTATAATCCAGACATTTCTTGACAGTTTTCGTAATATTAACCCACATAACTTGAGCTCCTGTTTTGTTTGGATGAGGCTCCTTGGCACAGTTCCTTGACTCCGAATGAGACCACGTCCTCTTCAGAGCCAGCTGAGAATTGTGTTACTGCCAGTTGTACCTTTCACTCATTTCCCCTCTTCCTCAGTCTCTCTTTCCCCCTTTCCCTCCATCACACCACAGAACCCTGTTGCATCATGCTTGTAATTATGGTGCAACTGGAGAAATGTCTGTGATAAAGTTCAGTGTGGCAGTCAGAGTAGGGAACAGAGGCTTTTGGGTGATTTAGTTTGAATTTTCTGGCCTAGTAACTCCTCTGGCCTCTGGCAGTTGAACCTGATCTCTGATGGTCTTGGTCTGGTGGTCTTATTGTTGAATCCCAACCTCTCTCATTGGCCTGGACATGTCACCTTTGTTTTGATTATGAATCCCATTTCAGCCCATATGTGACCATCTGTCTTGTGCCTGCTCTTCATGATATGACCTTTAACCTCAGCGGACACCTGAGCCTGCGCTATACAGTCTGTTCTTTTTTCCACCTTTGTCTTTTCATTTTATTAGGGATCTAAATGTGCTTAAAATCACATTTGACTAAAGTGATGTTTCATACTAGAATATTCACTGGAAAATAATGTTGGGACAGACTTGATTTTATCCATTGGGATGTGATTGGGTTGTGAAATGTAATGATATTTATAGTTAATATTTTTCTCCTGTCCATATGACTTTAAAAAATGTTTCAGGGGAGGTGTATATAAATTGATGAAACCATTTTTTCCCTTCTTTTTAATAAACGTTTTGGTGAATTGCACAATAAAACCAAGACATATAACATATATATATATATATATGTTATATGGATATATATATATATATATATGTTATATGGGTATATATATATATATATATATATATATATATATATATATATATATATATACTATTCTGTTTATTTACAAAAAAAACATGTTCGCAATAAAATATTGCAAATAAAATAAAATAAAACATATGCAATAAAACTTTTTTTTTTCAATTAATAATTTTTATTTATTTATTTTTATTTTTTCTTTTCCCTGGCTGTAGGAGATCTAAACATGACAGTGAATGAAGCAGTACATCAGGGAGAGTTTAAATCCCATCAGTGGTTTGGAGCAACAGTACGAGTGCATGAAGATAGTGTGCTGGTAAGATCTTCTTACTCATATTTCATGCTGTGTGGAAAAAAGTCAGTATAATAGGCAGACATAAACCCTCCTTCAAATCATGACAAACCATTATTTCCTCTTAAACATTTGTGTTTGAACCTAAAGTATGGTTGGTGACTCAAGTCTAAGTTCATGTTCATGTTCATAAATTAACTTTGTAAGTCTCAAATTATAAATAATCAGATCAGATCCAGCTCTATTCATTCGTTATAGTCTTCAGTTTTCCTTCTGAATTTGAACTTTCTGACTCTTTGTCTTGTGGATAATGCTGTAACATGCAAAATCCAGGTGCTGTTCCTCATGGGTTATGAAACTGTGAACTGAATTCATCATCATGGTTGCTTTACTCTTTACTCATGTGGGTATTTTTGTCGGTGGAGTTGACCTTTAACCTCTAGTATTATCCTTTCCATAGGCTTGTGCCCCCCTCTACTCCTGGAGAGCCATGGAGGACAAGCCTCATGCTGATACTACTGGCTCATGTTTTCTGTCCGTCAAAAACTTCACTAAGTTTGTGGAATATGCTCCGTGCCGCACAGGTGGGCTTGCGGTTGCTTTGTTGTCGCACTTTTCAATTTCAATTGTTTTGAAGTCACAGTAGCATAACTTGCCATCTGTTGCAGAATTCCGTGGAAGAAAAGGACAAGGCTACTGTCAAGGTGGATTCAGTGCTGATTTTACACAGGTGAGACGATATTGGAACTGAATAGAACAAAATGCTTTGCTTATCTGCCGTTTCCTTCTGGTCTCAGCTAGATACTGTTGCTCTGTTACAGAAAGGAAAGGTGGTGCTTGGGGGACCTGGCAGTTACTTCTGGCAAGGTTTGGCTTTTAAAATAAAAACACTTGCTTTAGAATAGTCTTTAAGGGCTTATAAATACTAAAACAAGTCAAGAAATTAACACTTTTATTCAGCAAAGATGCATTAAATTGATCAAAAGTGACAGACATTTTTAAATTTACAAAACATTATTTTTATTAAAGACTCTTTCACACAAATGCTGTTCGTTTGAACTTTTTACATTTACATTTAGTCATTTAGCAGACGCTTTTATCCAAAGCGACTTACAAATGAGGACAATAGAAGCAAAAAAAACCAACAAAAGAGCAACAACATGCAAGTGCTATGACAAGTCTTGGTTAGCCTAACGCAGTACACGTAGCAAGGTTTTTTTTTAATATAAAGAAAACAAGTAGATAGAATAGAAAAAGGAAAGCTAGTGTTAGTTTTTCAAGAAAAGCTAGCAGTTAGAGAATAAATATGCAATTGATATAGGGTCAAGTGTGTGTAGTTTTTTTTTAAATAAAAAGAAAGAGAGAAAGAAGACAGATAGACAAAAAAGAATTAGAATAGAGAGTGCTACAGTTGGAGGGTTAAATAAAGATGGAAGAGATGTGTTTTTAGCCGTTTCTTGAAGATGGCTAAGGATTCAGCTGCTCGGATTGAGTTGGGCAGGTCATTCCACCAGGAGGGAACAGTTAATGAAAAAGTCTGTGAAAGTGATTTTGTGCCTCTTTGGGAAGGCACAATAATGCGTTGTTCACTTGCAGAACGCAAGCTTCTAGAGGGCACATAGGTCTGAAGTACTGCATTTAGGTAAAGGGGTGCAGAGCCAGAGGTGGTTTTGTAGGCAAACATTAATGCCTTGAATTTTATGTGAGCAGCTATTGGTAGCCAGTGCAACTTCTTATGCGTCAAAGAATCCTTAAAAATGCATCATGGTTTCCACAAAAATGTTAAGCAGCATAACTGTTTTCAACATTGATAATAATAAGTATAGAATTATTTTTAAAGGATCATGTGACACTGAAGACTGGATTATGTTTGCTGAAAATACAGCTTTGCCTTCACAGGAATAAATTACATTTTAAAATATACAAAACAGAAAATGGTTTTTAAATTGCTTTTAAATTGTCATAGCATTTCACAATATTACTGTTTTATGGTATTTTAAATCGGATAAATGCAGCCTTGGTGAGCATAAGATACTTTCAAAAAAATCTTACAGACTTTTGAACGGTAGTGTATGTACCTTTCTTAATTTGATGAGCTTTCCATCAAAATGGTGGATATTTGCATTTATTATTTGCATCGACTGTGACCTTTACCTCAATGCAAATGCAATTAAAAGATCAATTTCTCCTTACCATCTCTAGGCCAAGTGATCACTGCAGTTAAACAAGAAATAGTCAAAGCCTATTACCCAGGATTCTTCTTGACCTCAGTGGATGGCCAGATTCAGACCAAACAGAAAAAAGAGATCACATTTGATGACAACTACATGGGTATGTCTTTCCATCCCCCTTATTAGCTGTCAAGTTGAAAATACTTTGATTTCTCTGTTTGTCACGACCCATATTTTTATATGTTCAACAGGTTACTCAGTGGCTGTCGGCGAGTTCAGTGGTGATGATGATGAAGGTGAGTGTTGTGACCTTAAAATATAAAACCTCTGCATTATAGTGCTCATTTGATTACAGTTTCACTAGATTATTTGGATGCCATTTTTATTATATTCATTAAAGATGGAGATAGAACGACGGTGACTGTGTTGTACCACAGATAATTATTTAATATCATCATCTGCTGTTGGAATAGTCATAGACGGATGTATTAAATCCATGCACTGTTTGTAGAACCTTTCAAAGGAAGTGTTATGATTATACCCTCTTTATGAATCCATTACACCTAAACAAATTCGAAAATAGAGCCCGTGGAGTGACTTGGAGTGGCTCTGATTGCCAGAATTCCTGAGGAACTCACATTTCCATGTTTCCACTATTAAATCTTTCTCTTTTTCCTCTCTTTTTTTGGCTCGCCTGCTTTCAGACTTTGTGACTGGAGTTCCCAGGGGAGTCAGACTGCATGGACAGGTGAGAGGAAGCAGTCACACTATCAACTGTGACATTTAGCCAGAGAACTTTTCACCCAAGATGCGGGTTAAGTCAGATTTTCAGTGCATTAAATATGACCCATAACACATCCACTATAGTATAACTTTTAGTTTGGAGTTGGTAATCAACCAGAGATTTTTTATGATAGTACTTGATGGAATGAAAACTCTAGTGCGTTGTCTTTTATCAGGTTTCAATTCTCAATGGTTCTCTGGATATGCTGAAGACCTTCACTGGTGAGCAGGTAAGTTTGATGGCATTCGTTTTATTGGAAGTACGACAATTTGTTCTATTGGCTTTTGTGGTGTAATAGTATATTTTGCTGCAGCTATTTTAGGGCGTGACATTTTAACAGAAGTTATGTCATTCTTACTGCTTTGTAAAGCTTCGTCCCACCCTGATATTCTTCAAACTGTTGCACACTGATGACATAAGCAAAAATCATTTCCTTTACAAGACTCTATAAACCAGGCTGGAGTGCTCTGTGGTAGGCAGTAAAGGGCAGATTATGTGAGGCAAGAGCTTACGGGCAATTTTCCTAAACGAGCGCCACAGTTTTGCAAATGGAAATTGTTGGAGGCCTTTAACTGCACTGATTGCCTCAGCTGAGTAAATACAATCAAAAAGCATTTGTGTGTGCCCACCTCAGGGGGCTAGAGAACTGAGCCACATCTGAATCATCAAAGAGCTCTTTTCATGTACTCAAACCATAACCAATTGGAGTAAATGGCAACGTGTGCCTTCAGGCATAAAGTTACTGTCCATGTGACGTTCATAATACCCTGCATGTTGTTTGTATGTACAGTTAAAAATGAGAAGCTTGTATCTACATGTGATTCAGATCTGTTACAGTTTGTAATGTTTTAAATTTTTCAGATGGGTTCATACTATGGCTATGCGGTGGCTGCTACTGACATAAACAATGATGGGTAGGTAAACACAACCAGGCAGGTTTAGAGAAGAATCTATCACAACAATGTGTTCAGTGTTTAAGTTTTGGTTCGTTTCACCTCCAGGATGACGGACCTGCTCGTTGGTGCTCCAATGTTCATGGTTCGTGACTCTGATGGGAGGTTGGAGGAGTTGGGTCGGGTTTATGTGTACATGCAGAACGGACCTCTGGATCTCACACCTCAGCTACCTCATCTCACTGGCACGCAGACGTTTGGCCGTTTTGGCAGCTCCATTACCTCTCTCGGAGACCTCAACCAAGATGGTTACAACGGTGAGAGATTTTCCCAGATTTTTACATTTGTGTGTCAGTCAGTCTTTAGACAACTGTATTGGTTATCAGTCGATATTGGATTTTTTTTTTTTATTGGTTTTGGTTGTTATTAGATAGCTATCGGGCTATATTTAATTGTGGTTGTTCATTTTTTTTTTTTCTTTTAGATTACATTTACTGTTGTCTAACGGCAGTGTTATTTTAGTATCATTGAGATACTTAATCAGTTTTTTATTAATATTTTGAATCAGTTTTCAATTTTAATTTTAGTTAAAGTTTTAATAAATGTGTTTTTGTCCTCTTTGTAGTTTTTAGTTTTTAATGTATGTCTATATTGTTCATTTATTTTTTATTTCAGTTTTTAGTTGTTATTTTAGTACATCAAGTTAAACTAAATTGAGAAAGCTTTGCCTTGGAAATTAGCTGAATTAAAAAAAATATACATATTTCTTTTTTTCAGTAAACTTTTATTTTATTTCAAGCAACACAAAGGTTTTAATTGATTTTAGTTTCAGTTTTTTAGTTTCACTTTTAGTCAACAATAATAACCCTCACAGCTCACTTGAATTAAATCTTTAAAAACACGAATGATGTAATAACATTGTTAAATGTAATCTTAAAATGAATATCCATTTTTATACTATATATTATAATGTTGTGATGCCTAAATTCACTTGTAGCATTTTATTTTTTTTTTGTTTTTAATGTTTCATTTGTAATTTATTTAGACAAAATAATATAGACTTTTAATATCTGCTGTTTATCAGTTATCACCTATAACATGAAAGTAAGTAATTTTTTTGGTATTGGCCAGAATTTTAATATCAGTGTACCTCTAAATATTCTCTTAACAGACGTGGCCATCAGTTGTCCGTTTGGTGGGGAAAACAAACAAGGACTGGTGCTCATCTATAACGGACATGCTGGAGGACTCAGGGAAAAGCCCTCTCAGGTGATCGCTGGCCAATGGGCTTCTGCCACACCGTCAGCTCTACCTGCCAGTTTTGGTTACGCCCTTCGTGGAGGCAAAGACCTGGATAATAATGGCTACCCAGGTGAGAAAACCTAGTCTTTTTAGCTACCATAAAGCACTGCCTCTGCTGCTGAAATCTAGTCTGATACCTTGTTTTTTTGTTCTTGCAGATCTTATTGTTGGTGCATTTGGTGCAAACACTGCCGTTCTTTACAGGTCAGTCACAGACCTCAAGACTAGAGTAATGGCTGCTGAAAATTAAACTTTACAATCACAAGAATAAATTGCCTTTTAAAATGTTAAAATAAATATTTCAAATGTTTCACAATATTACTATTTTTTTTCTATTAAATGCATTACTGTATTTTTGATCTATTAAATGCAGCCTTTGTGAGAATAAGAGAATTCATTCAAAACATTTTTAAAAATCTTACCGACTTCAATATATCCTATTTAAATTTTAATCATAAAGCTATTTAAAATGCCTTTGAATGCAGACTAAATACTTCTGGATATTATGTCTTTTCCAGGTCTCGTCCTGTTGTGAACACCAGTGCTACCTTGACTGTCTATCCAACTATGATTAATCCTGAGGAGAAAGTTTGCACCATAAGCCGTGGGAATGAAACCCTGCAAGTGTCCTGGTATGTCTGCCTTCTTGTATCAGCCAGAATTTATTGCATTCCTGATCCAAAGCAGTAAATAGATTTTATTAGACCGTTTATCCAAATCCTAAACATTCAACATGCAATAATATGGAAAAAGATCTTTCACATTTAACATCATTTAAGCAGCATTGAAGTGCACTTATGTAGGAATTTTAAAAATCTAATTTAGTAGATTAAGCTTACTTCATTACATCCACAGTTGGGCTTTGTATGTCAGGCTGGACATATGGAAGGGTGTAGTTATGCTGTCAGCGAAGGCTTTTCCAAATGGTTTGGACACGCTATGCTGGTTGAGGGTGATCCAAGAAGGTGGCGAAAAGCATGAAATGCCCTTTTCCCAACTCTATGACATGCATTTTTTAAATATGCGTCTTATCTGTGGAGAGAAAGGAAACTCCGCTGGGCTGGTCTCTCTCTGACGTGAAATGTCTGTGTCTCCGCCTGTTCTGTTTTATACAGGGAAAGTTTGTATACGTATGTGTTGATTACAAGTCGTTGCCTAGACACAGAGGCTTTTGGGAGAAATTAGAGCGCGAGAGCGAGAGAGAGAGAAAGGGATCTAGCAGTGGCTTTGAATGAGATATTGTTTAGTGGTGGAACACAGCTGGGAAACATCAGGACACACTGAGCTGCACATGCATGTGAGCTCACACACACACACACACACACACAAACACACAGATGTATATTGACACTGCGTTTATTGCACAGGTCAAAAGTAGCCTGGATTGTGATTTTTCTTCTTTTCTTCTTCAGTCTTTCACTCTTCCCCTTCTGTGTCTTGTTTCTTTTGTATATTTTGTGTTTCTTTTGGATTCTTCTATTTCTTTTGTTACTTTTAGAAAGAACTTTTTAAGTTCTTTGTAAAATGTTTTCTTTCATTCATTTAAACTGTTATTCAAACTTTCATTTGTCTGCTTTGTTTCTTACAGTGTCAACCTGAGCTTTTGCCTCTCAGCCAATGGGAAGCACCTACCAAATCATCTCGGTAAGCCACATCTGCTCCTGTTTACCCGCCTGTTGATCCCCTTTGCAAATAGTATTCCTTTTTAAATAAGCAACCACCCAGAACACTAGTCACGCCCTAACAATCACCTGTAACATTGTGGCGATCATTTATTCTAGGACTTAATTTTACTTAATTTCCCTCACAACCTAAAATAAATCTGGTTTTAGGCATCTAAAAGAGCCTTCATGTTTCCCATTCCATCCACAAGCCATTCTTTGTCCATACACAACCTTTACAATGCATTTATTCAGTAACTACTTCCCTTTATTTCCCCTTGGGCTAATGATAGCACCATATGCCCTGCCATTAGAGGCCTAGGTTATGTGCGAAGAATAACACCTACTGCACATGCTCAGATAACTGAGCACAGGTGCCCAACATCCATCTGAACGGCATGCAAATTCCTTCATGCCCTCACGAGTCACACCCTTCTATCAAAAGCATTATGGCTTTTCTTATAGCCATTCTCTTCAGGTGTTGGATAATGATAAAAACTAAATGTTTGGAAGAAGTCTTCACTCTTGCCAAATCACAAAGTTCAGATCTACCAAATAGGCTTTGAGATTTAGTGGTGTGTCAGCTTGGCTCCATCCTGCACCTGTATGCTGGAGCCAATGTGAAGGCATCGTGCCCGAAACATTTCTAAATATATCAGACAATGTGTGTGTGTTGTAGAGTTTAACGTTGAAGTTCAGCTGGACCGGCTGAAGCAGCAGCAGAAGGGGGCCGTACGGAGAGCTCTGTTTTTAGACACCCAGCTTCCCGCTCTGCAGAGGACTCTGATTGTGCCAAATGGAGCTAGAGTCTGCAGTGACACCAAGATCTTCTTGCAAGTGAGTTTGACCCAAACAAAAGCAGGACAGTAATGGTGAACTAAATAGCAGGGTTGTGGACTTGTACTTGGACTTTCAAATTTTATGACTTGCATCTTGACTTTGACTGCAATGACTCGCGACTTCCCTAGTCTAGACTTGAATGCATAGATTCAAGATTTGACTTTGGACTAGAATGCAAAGAATTAGGGCTTTCATGTGACTTGCAAAACAATGGCTTGGTTCCACTAAATAGTATATACATTATATAAAAGTTGAATATAAAATGTCGTAATGTGGCATTCAGAAGATTGTGAGCCAATGAGAATTAAGAGTAGGTGGGGCTAACCATTGGAAACATTGAGGGGAAAAATGACCTTGATCATTTCAGTTAGCGAGTTTTCCATTTCTTAGTACAAGATAAGTGTTAAAAGTGAAGATAAGTAAGATAAGTGTGGCAACAGACGCCAAAAATGCAGCAAGGGATTAAGAGTGTCGTTTCGTCCTGCTTTCTCACCTTTCTCACAAATTCCCGCTCTGTTTTCCTCTCTGTTGGAGTGTAGGATGAGAAGGACTTCAGGGATAAGCTGTCGCCCATCTTCGTTGCACTCAACTTCAGCCTGAACCCTCAAGCTGCGGCAGACAGATACGACCTGCGGCCCATCCTCAACTACCAGACAGCGGAGCTCATCGAACAGAAAGTACGTACATCTGTTGCTGCAGATATCCCACAATGCATTATGTGAACACTCTGAGGTTTTGCGTGGAGCGGTAGGTTCTTCTCCTCCTTTATGAAGAGATTTTCAAAACATACATCTGGGATATTCTCCAAATTGTCTGGAAAGCCATTTGAGAGCTGAAGGAAATGTGTAGCGTGTACAGTAGAGAACTTTTCACTGTCCCACCAGGAGTAGCTTTCTGGGCTTTGTGGAAACTCCACGGTAGAGGTGTTGCGCGTATGGAGGGTTAATAGATTTCTGTTTTTTTCTGGGCGGGTTCTAGCAGGCCATATGCTGTCTGTTTAGGTTTAGCTTTTTGGGTGGCAGTTTTCTCTCAGTAGTTTTTGAGACCGTGCTGAACACATGGGCCGCACTGACCATATGCAGAAACATTCTAATCAGAGGCCTTGGAAACATTGCAGATGGAATGATCTTCTAAAACTTTCACTTATTCAAGCCAAAAAACTAAGTGGAAGCCCTTTTATTCATGATAAATGAGAGTGTCCATTATAAAGGAAGGGAAAAATTATTTAAAAACCTATAAAACGCACATACCAAGATTTTAGAAAGTTACTTTGTGTCCTCATTGGTTTTATACCGTTTTAAATTACACACACACACACACACACACACACAAATTTTTTTATAATAATAAAAAAATTCTTCTTATTCTTCTTACCTTATTGTTATTAAAGTTACATATATTTTTATAGAGTACAAATATATTAAAATATCCACATTATTCTTAGACTAATTAAATGAAAAATCTAATATTTAATGTTTATATATTTAAATATTAATATAAATATACAAAATGTTTGTCAGTTAAAAAAATAATGATGATGATGATAATGTTGTTACCACAATATATTTTATAGAGTATTAATATTACATAAATATACACTATTTACAGCAATTTATGAAAAGTAATATTATTATTTGTATTATTTTCTAATAAAAAATAACTCAAACTTCTAAGGACTTTCTTTTCAAGAATAATGGAATAAATTAATAAATATGGGGGGAAAAGCTTATTTGTTGTCTTTATTTTCAGGTGGCTATAGGTGTGAGGCTCTGTATTCATCTTGATTATAGATTGAGATGCTTTGGACCGCCTTTTATAAATGTTGTTAGTGATCCCGCCTGGCGCCCTCCAGTTTGCTGACCTAGTCATGCTGTTTGCAGACTTTGACAGTTCCGTAAACACTTTATGGTGGTTTTGGCTGTGGATCAGCTTGGACGTATTCACATGTGACCCTCTCTTGTATCTCCGCTTGTGCTTCTAATTGTTTGGTTGCTCCAGTGAACCCAAACAACCCTCTCCAGGAGGTTTGGAGCAGCCCGATACAGAGCTATGGAAAGGGGTGGCCGCCCTCATCGGTTGTAATTAGAGCTCAGCAACTGCTAATTACAGGGAAGCCACATTGCCCTTTCTAATCTCCCTATTCTATTTTCTTATCCTCATCGTCATGTTGCGTCATCCTCGCACATGTTGGAAATATAGGATCAGGTGGTAGCAATTAGCCGCGGCACCACTTTCCCCGTTTTTTTATGTCTTAGAGTTATTCATAAATTGTATATAGATTCTCTCTCATTAATGTGTGTGCGCTTTATGTGATGTATATATTTATATTTGTCTGTGTGGTGAGAGTTGGGTGGTGTCGCGTGCAGCTAGCATGCGGTTCAGGGTCGGCAGCCTCTGATGTGGATGTTGGTAGCATATAGAACAGCCTTATGGGTACAACCATAGCTCTTTATTTCTTCAAGTGAGCTCTATATGTTTTTTGAAGCCTGTACACATCTGCTCTTCAACCCAGAATTCAACAGTGTTTACTAATCTAAAACTTAACATTTTGTAGGCTGAGGAGTGATGTTTACCATTGTAAATGGCAATGTTTATATTCATTTTGTACGGTAGTGTATTAGGCATCAATATTCTCTGACCATTACAAGGTCATGCACTAACACTTGACCTAACTGAACGCACTGTTTATAATGCAGCCGGTCGCTGCTGTCTATTGTTTACAAATATCTTCAGAGTGCTTTGCTTGGATTTTTGAAAAAAAGCTATTTCGTAGTGTAAGTAGTTTAAAGTTTCATGGGAATTTGTAAGTATGTAAAGGTTTAGTTGATTTTTTTTTTTCTTTGTAAACTGCCTAGAGATTTTTAGCTGGGATATTGGTTATGGGAAGTGTGACTAAAAGTATGCTTATTATAGGGCGATGATGCCTGAATGACATTAGAGACACTGGATTGCAGGTGGTATCCTGCATGTGATTTAAGAAAATGACTGGAGAATCTCAGACAGCTTCTTTTTTTTAGATCACATTGTTCATAAACGAATGGCTTACTTTCTATTTTTACCCTTTAAATCAACAAGAAATTGAGATTGACCCGGTTTACTTTCTAAAGGTGCATTCCTGGTCTTATTGTAAATTATATGTTTGTTTGTTTGTTTGTTTGTTTGTTTGTTTATGCATTTAATTACTCTAAAAATATTATTATTGATTTATTTTTTTGCTAAATTTTTTTTTTCAAATTTTTTAATTAAAAAAAACATAAAAGATAATGCCAAACTTCTAAGGCCTTTCTTTTTAATAAGTTTATGCCCCCCACCTGGTTATAAAATTAAATTTTAATTCAGAATTTAAAAACATTCTTGTCATTAATTGCATTTTTAATGTATTCTGAAATAAATAAATAGATCTCGAAAGGAATAGATGTCTGTATTAGCAAATAACTGTAGATCTGTCTGGCTTTATTTTGGTATGTAATGCCCACTTTTCACCATCCAGTCAATTCCTGAAATATAAAATCAGGTCCCAGGAGATTCATTTTCACATATAAGTCGATTCTGAATCTAAAATAGGTTGCAAATTAATGACTATAATCTCTCTGTAACTTACCTTAACATTTTTCTGGCTTGTGTTCTAGGCCCAGATTTTATTGGACTGCGGAGAGGACAACATCTGCGTCCCTGACCTGAAACTCTCTGTGCACGGGTAAGATGATTAGCAAGGAATGCAAAAAAGAAATAAAAGCCTGGGGTTTAGTGTGCTTTTTGCAAAGTTTGCAATAAAGTCACGTATGAAGTAAAACTATTTTAGGCATGAGAAATAAGTAATGGCTATTCCAGCTACTGTTTAGATGAGATATTTGGATAAATATTCGTGATGAGTCACAGCTTTTAGAAAGTTGGACGGAGTGTTCCCAGGTGAGATTAGTGACACACACACATGGACAGATACACAGGAAAAAAACAGGAAGGAGGGCTATGCAACAGGTGCTGGGATTGGCTGACTTGGCTGGCTTGTGGAAAAAAAACTGCATAGATGAAGCGGATAAGTTTGGAAAATTTGGAAATCACTGTGGCCCCCTTTTCTCTGAAGTTACAACGGCAGTTTCCTGCAGTTGATTTGTAAAATCTGTGGGTATTTTCTCTCTCTTTTATACACAGATTTGTTTGTATCTGTTGTTATTCTTCGACTGTCTTACCAAAAACCTTACAGATTAGTTGCGTTTGTCTTAGGTCACATGTTTATTAAACTGTGGAGGGTATTAATTTTCTCCACAGAGTGATTTGGATTTTCTTGTCATTCAACAAGCAGAGGGAATAGTATCTCTTGGAAATTCACTCGAGGGGTTATTCTTTAGGAGATGCCTCAGACAACATGGCTATTCTTTAGTACCACTGTCAGCATCTGCTTCCCGGGTTCAGGTTTCTGTCAAATTAACTTATACTAAATCATTTCCATGTGATTATTAGAACTTGCTGGTGTTAATTTGTTGTAAGGATCTTTATTTTGATTAGCCATTGAATGCTAATCATGACCTCCTTGTGACGTGAACCCAACCTCATATGTGCCATCTGGAGGGGTTTATTATGAAAGTACAGCAAGCGATGATTTCCACATAGGTTCGAGTCCCCCACCAACCGAGTGCCAGCGTTTGAATTCAGTACGTGCCGCTTCCCCAGCATGGCTTTACGAGGCCAGGCGGTAATTGGAAGCGTCTGTGTGGCCCTCGCATGGAATTTCTCATTGTGTCTGAGACGTAGAGAGAAAAGAAAGGGGGGAGGGAACACGAACGAATAGAAAAAAGGGAACATTGCGGAATGTTTCACAGTCTTTGTCGTTGCATGTTCAACTTTATAGCTACAATGGAAATCAGGGTTTTTTAAAAGGAAATGTGTGTACAGTGCTGGAGGAAGGGCTTCCGGTTGGAAAGATCTGAGTGATATTTACTGCTAGATCAGCAGTATTACATACGTTCAATGTCCTCTATGCTTAATACTTCACTGCTAGTTTCAAAACCACTACACCGTTTTTAAATGGCCAGTGCTTGTTAATGTATTGACTTAAACAGTGTTTGTTTCTGAAAGTACAATTTGTGTATTTACTCGACCCTATAGAAAGAAAATTAGCCACCAATGCATGAGTTTTACGTTTTGTTCGTGTTTTGGTTCCGCAGGGACAGGAAGGAAGTGTACATGGGTGATGACAACTCTCTGACCCTGACTTTCAACGCAAAGAACGACGGAGGCGGAGCTTACGAAGCCGAGCTGTATGTGGTCTTGCCACCAGAGGCCGACTACAGCGGAATAGCCCGCAATAACGAGGTGAGATATGGAGACCCTCCCTCCAGGTGCTGCCTATTACACGGACATGTGCCAGACCCCGTCCATTAACTCCTACATGTGTTCAGCATTTCAGCTGAGAAAGACCTTTGTTCTGTTACTTTGATACTCCAGAGAAGACGTGTTTTTTATTAATGGAGACATGTGATGAGAAATCCTGTGGTGAGGCAAAAATATAGATTGCTTAACATTTTAAGAAGGGGTAGTCCTTACAGGAGGATTATGGGCACCAAACAGAGTCTGTTTTAATTAATTACTTGTACTTTATTTGTTAACCCTAACCCTGTGTGGGGATGATTTAGCACAAAAATGTAACATTCAGCAGTAGTACCACAATTATTCTAAGCAGGTCAAGACATGAGTCAGGGGTGTGAGTTATCACTGTATGTGTGTGTTTCCTGAAATTTTTTTTCTGTATTTCTCCGGACAGAGCCTGACTCAACTGACCTGCAGTTATGAGACAGAAAATCAGACCCGTTACCTCAGCTGTGACCTGGGCAACCCCATGAAATCAGGCACTAGCGTAAGCACCTAACTATTCTTTCTGTTTGTGCATATTTACACACTTGAGTGACTTGGGGTTTCACATTCAGCTGATTAAAAAGCACCTTTTATCAAGTGCAATTGAATCTTACTGCTGTCTCAGCATATCTGAGAATTTTAAAATCGTGATTTGACCAGTCATAGAAATTGGTCGAATCTTATGAAGCCATGGAAAAGTGAATCAGTTTATAAAACTATCGATCTATTGTTCTATCTTACAGTATATATAGTTATAGCTAAGCTCAACTCTTTTTCCTTGGCTATAAATTGTGGTTACACTTTATTTTAAGGTGTCCTAGGATTAGGGTTTGGCTTAGGGTTGCTTGCATGTAATTATGTGTAATTCATTGTTGTTATAATAGTAAGTACATGTAACGTGTAACAAGACACCTTAAAATAAAGTGTTACCGAAATTGCTTTTTGTGTGTGTAATCTCTATAAAATAATTTATAGTTATCCAGTCATCCTTTTCCAGTATTCACAAACGACTGGAAAAATCATGGAAATTCTGATTACCGACAACTAGCATTTAAAAAACCAGGCCTCCAGCAACCATAATTGTGCCCTGTTAGTCACGTAACCTTTATAAGTCATCTAACTGTAGTAAGCTCATAGTGCTGTCTGGGGGGCTTGTTAAGGGCTGTGTTGGATCATGTTTGGACAGGCAGGAAGTTTCCACCAGTGATGCAGGAAGTGACAGTCATTTTGGCTCTGCGCCCTTAAAGAGTGGAGTTCCCCTCTCCAAAATGCCACTGTGTGGAGGTGGTGGGATCTGTGTTTTTTTTTGTTTTTTTTTATGTGTCTCCAGAGATGGAGTGTAATTGAGTGACTGTTCAAACTGCTCCCTTTCAATATGTGTTTCCAGACACCCCTGCCTGTTTTTTTGTCAGTTGCTCTCAATAGTTCAGGGCAGGTTATTTGGGTGTTTTATTCAGCAATTTTATTATTAATGCTATTATTTTTGTATTCCAGGACCACCTAAGAGGTTCCTCATAACAACTTGCCTGTATCTATAATAGTATCTCATGCAATGAGAAATTCAGAAATTATACATACGCACACACGCACATGTGCACGGACACCCACACCCGAACTCTCACACACTGAGTGCTTAGAGCCGCTCGAATGGGGTCTTTTTGCCAGAGTTTATGTGCGTGCGGTGGGAGCATAAAACCCCAATTATAAAAGAGAGGCTGGAACTCCCATGCAATCTGGGGCTGGGTAGGTGACTTCAGCATTTTAGGGTTGTAACTAAGTGGAGTGCTTTTGACAGTGCACCTAAACATGACATCACTAGATGAATGAGAGAGGATACGTTTTAGTGTTTCCACTTGTGTTTTTTGGATGTAATACAGGAAAGGAACATTCCACCAACTTCAACATCCATTCCGTTGCTATGGCAGTGCATTATAGGGGATTTGTGTTTAGAGAATTCTCTGGTGTAATTCTTGGAAAGCTGAAATTCAGTATTATTGCACTGCTAATATCGTTGGCTCCTTTATGAGAAACTGCTTGCATTTCTCTCATTTTTGGGTTGTTTAAATGAATGAATAAATTAATTAAAATGTACTTGTATATGTATATGTACTTGTAGGAAGTGACTTTGGATTTATTTTAAATAAATTATGTTTTATTTTCAGTTATGGGCCGGACTGAGATTCACAGTACCACGTCTGAAGGACACACACAAATTTGTGCAGTTTGACATGCAGATCCGTAGGTATGAAACTTGAAACCAATACACACAGCTTTAATGTTGTTTTGTTTTATGTTATGTTATGTTATGTTTTGTTTGGTTTTGTCTTGTTTTTGTTCTGTGTTGTGTTGTGTTTTAATTTTGTGTTTTTAAAAATAAACATTCACACTATCTACAGACAATTATTAACAACTATACAGTAGCAAGCATGAATAACTGCTTAGTACTTTTGCATAGTAAAAGATCACGGTAACACTTTATTTTTAGGCACCTTTGTTACACGTTACATGTACTTACTATTATAATAACAATAAATTATTCATAGTTACATGCAAGTAACCCTAAGCCAAACCCTAAACCTTACTCTAACCATAGAGTAAGTACATGTAGTTAATTAATATTACTCAGTACTTAAATTATTACTATAATTACACTGTAACAAGGACACCTTAAAATTGTGTAACCATGATCACTGTTTGAATTGGGGAAAAAAATAGTTTCTTATTTATGAATAAGAAATGTATAAAGAAATATATAAAATGTGTAAAGAAATATATATAAAGGAAATCTTATATAAAGAAATAAACTTTTTTTATTGATATTTAAAAAAATATATGATTTCCTATACAAAAATTGATTGATTGATTGATTTGTTTGTCTATTTATTTATTTAAAAATAAATTTCATATTGGCCATCATATACATTTTTACTTATAAGTGAGACTATTATGGTTCCTGATATATCATGCATCTTTAATGTATAGTTAGGATAGTTGCACATGTCGTTAAAGAGGCCTTAGTATGCTCTTTAATAAGCTCTCCATCTCTCAATCTGCAGTAAGAATGAGAATAACTCCCAGAGTGAAGTCGTCCCCTACAAGTTGGAGGTGGTGGTCCAGTCAGATGTTATTCTACAGGGGTGAGTTCACATGCAGAACCCATTTATAAGCACTTCACAAGACCACTGCTTTTCTGGAACTCTCACTAAGAAGCTCTCCCTGTTCCTTCACTTTCTCATTTTCCCATCTCTCTTTATCTCTCATTTTACAGTGTCTCCCGACCAGACAAGGTCTTCTTTCCCCCACCGAACTGGAAGTTGACCAAGAATGTGATGGTTGAACAGGATGTCGGACCCTCCGTCCAGCACACTTACGAGGTAAAGACCTTGTCTGAGTCCTTCAGTTGGACTTGAAGTCAGAGAGGCCTGTCATTGATAGGAATCCAGAGTAAAAGCTATAAATCCCTATGGTGTAATTATGGGCTGTGTGGTTGCCTAGCAACTAGCATTTAAATTGGCAATGTTTTAAATGTTAGCCCTGCCTGCTTTTTGAGTTAGTGACTTCAAAAAATTTTAGTAAAAAATTATTTTCATGTTAAAAACATTCATTCATTCATTCATTTATAAGCAGAAATAAAATAGACTGTCAATGCAACAGCATAGACAGTTAAAAGTTGTTTCTTCATTGAAAATGTGTTTGCTTGCAATTTGTGATGGTTGCATTGTTCAGTCAGAGATTTATTTTTTTTAATTTTTTTTTATTTTATTATTCTTGAACACAGAAGTCACTAAGTCCATTTCACGTCGGTCAGTTCCGCTAATTGCTGCTTGCAGATTGGTTTCTTTATATGACACATACTTTCTGCTAGGGTTTGGCTGATGAGTCATGCAAATACTTGCACATGTAGAAGTTGTCATGGAGAATCTCCAAAAATTACACAGAGGTCCTAAAATAGCACAAGGCATCAAGCCATCCTTTTATGATGACCAGAGAGTACAGAAACACCTGTGGAGTTACTTTAACAGCATGATTTAATCCTGTGGTTGTGATGATGTAATCATGAAAATGACAAGGCAGCAACCTTGATGTTAAACCAAAGGGTTTGAGAGGGTTTATTATGACATAACATAGATTTTTGATTCATACCTCTGTCTTTCTCTGTCCGTTTCTCCCTCTCAGTTGGTGAACAATGGGCCGAGCCGCATCAGTCACACTCTACTGCAGCTCAAATGCCCCATGAGGCTTCAAAGTAACAGGTTCATTTACCCGCTGGAGGTCACGACGGAGGGCCCTGTTAACTGCACCACCCACAACATAGTCAACCCCTTGAACCTCAAGGTAAGACGCTGTGGGTTAACTGCAGGGCAGAGATTTAATCAAAGTACGAACTGACAAAATAATTAAGACTGGGGTGCTTTCTGTCATTATGTGAACAACTTTGATCTGTGAGGCTTTTCTTTTAAAGCACTGTTTATGGGCGAACTTGTCTGGGTCGTATTTCACCCAGAAAATGGATTTACTTTAATTTGATTATATATAATATTATATAAATATCATATTATCTAAAATAATAATAATATTATGTATTTTGCTTCAAATAAAAGGAAGCTTATTATTAGGACTATTACATTTAGTTAATTTTCTCACAAATTCTCATTATTGGGTCATATTTCACCCCTAATGAAAAAAAGAAGAAAATAGATTTTACTTTAATTTGATAATATATAATATTATATAAATATAATTATCTAAAATAATAATATTATTATGTATTTTGCTTCAAATAAAAGGAAGCTTATTAGGACTATTACATTTAGTTAATTTTCTCATAAATTCTCATTATTGGGTCATATTTCACCCATAATTAAAAAAAAGAAGAAAATAGATTTTACTTTAATTTGATAATATATATATTATATAAATATCATAATATATAACATAATAATATTATGTATTTTGTTTCAAATAAAAGGAAGATTATTTTTAGGACCGCTACATTTAGTTAATTTTTGCACAAATTCTCATTATTGTAATGTGAAAAAAATTTAATATGCAGAAAATTATATGAATAAATGTGAAGACATATAGTTTAATTAAAATAAAAAATTTAACTACTGTGTGTGTATATATGTGTGTGTGTATATATATTCTTGATGGGTTATTTTAAACTTATTCTTAACAGGGATGTTAAACTGTTGTGATTTCTGCTGTAAAGACAATAGAGATGGGAGATTCACATGCAGTCATGTGAGGAGAGAACAGATGTCCATCAGAACATCATGAGCTCTTAAAAGCATTTAAACTTAAGGGACATCCGCTGTCAGTAACACTCAGTTTGTCCCATACAATCAAATACATATGCCCAACACATGCACACACCACCCATCCATCCATATTTCCTAATATGTCCTTTCTTAGAGCCCACCCTGTCTCTCACACAGCCCCACCCAAGGGCATTAAAGCAGCCTTTGATCCTCCTGCCGTACTCTTATCTCAATCTGCTCCCTTCATGCTTCACGTCCCACTGCTGTCTATATAAACACAGCCGTCAGCTCAATCAGAGCTCTTTTTAAAAGACCTTCTCACTATCTCACTCTAGGGTTATACAAATGATCTGGAAAAAAGTGTGGGTCACGTTATAAAAGAATAATTAATCTAAACATCTGATTATTCTATATGTTATAATGGTTTGTAAACCCCTCTCTCTTTTGGGCCATCTGATGGCTAGCCTCACCAAATCTGGATGATTTGTAACACAAAACTGCTGTTACATCTGGAATTCTGCAGAATTTCTCCCCTAAGTGGTTGTTTGTTCAGTTTCTCATGCCGCTTAGGGTGTGTTTCTTGGTTTTGAGGAGTGGATGGGTCTACACAATGGAGAAGTTGAGTAAAATTCAGACATCTGTTGCAAAATGCCCCTCACGTCCCGCACAACGCATCCTTCCCGTTGAGCTCACGGATGAATGGCCGTGTTGAGTCAGAGGGCGTCAGTACAGACTGAACAGTGATGTCAGAGTCCACAATGTCCAAAAGGGTGGTGAATTTCCACTTAAGCGTTCTGTTCCCTTTTCCCTCTCTCTCTCTGTAGCTCCAGCAGTCTTCTACCGAGCAGCCTCCTTTACGAGACGCGGCGCATGAACACCACATCGAGAAGAGGGAAACGCACAAGGGCGAGCTGTCTCAGCTGACCAATCTGGTGAGATTTCTCGAAAGTGTAGGGGGGAAAAAAGGTTATGAGAGAAAGGCAAAACACACAAAGAAAGTGAGTGAAACATTTGCTTTGTGCTTACATAGGGACAACACTGCCTGAAATGGAACCTCATGATTTGAAACACTTTCTTTGCACAGGCAGTATCTCAAATATTCCAATTAGCACTTCTTGCAATTGATTACAGTAGAGTGTGAGGTTTGCTAACATGGAAAGACCCTCCTAAAACATCTTAAACCAGCATGGTTTGCTGGTCTTAGTTGGCCTACTAGCTTTGTCAGGCTGATCTGTTAGCTGGTTTCAGAGGGGTTTCAACTTTTCAGCTGGCCATCCCGAGAGACCATCTTAAGACAGCTAAGACCAGCAAACCAGCGTAGGTTGGTTTTAGTGAATCTTTTCAGCTAAGAGGGAAACTCTGATGTGCAAAAACATACATAGCCCACATAAAGATTGGTTAAAATGGTCAATATGAATGGAAAAAAATAAGATGAGAGGAAAAATGATTCACTCACAAGAAAGTGAAAGCATTCCTCCAAGAAAGTTTTGTATTCTGTTTCAAAAACTGCTGATGTAAATGATATGAGGTGGGAGGAAAAACTATATTTCATTACTTTTGCATTTTCTTGCAAAAGGTTTGTGTTCCCCTGAGAAACTTTTGCGAGCGAATACAAAACTGCTAATGGAAATGATATGAAGCTATATTTCAAACTTTTGTGCGCAAATACAAGGTTGCTTGTGGGAAAGCAGAAGTTTTGAGAATGAATGCAACGTTTCTCAGGGGGAATTTAAAGGTTTTGTGTATGAATGCAAAGTTTTTAGAACAAATGGAAAGTTTCTCAGGGAAAAATGGAACGGAAAAGAATGCAAAATCGTTCAAATGTAATTTTTCTCTTATTTTTTCCATCATTATGTCTCTTTAGACTAGAGGCTCTGTATGAATTAAATATAGCTATTTATAATCCAAAATGGTGGTAAAATTTTGAAATAAATTCATTCTTGGATTACATTCACCTTGAATAACATGCAATGCTGCTTCTGAATTTGGCCAGAACTCTGAATAATTATGATACATACATTTTGGAACAGTCGTTGCATCTGTAATGCACCTATGATGTCTGAAAGTACTGTCTAGGTAGGCTACTCACTAGGTTTTGGAGCACAGTTACTGAGTCCTGTCAGCAGGAAGGTCAACATGAGTCATTTGCGTAGGGTAAAATGCAAATGTTGAACAAACACATCTAATTCAGCATTCTCATGACCTCAGATGCCATAAGACCTTTGGTTCGCTAGTGTAGTAACTCAGAAGGTCAAGTCATACGGGGTCAAAGGTCTGCTGTGACTGATTGGCTGCCATTAAAGATGTTTTGCTTGGTTGGTTTAGGTGTATGTGTGTGTGTTTTTGTGTGCTTGCATATGTGCGTGACCATGTGATAGAACATTAATGACCTCATTACTCTCCAAAGTGATGGGTCTGTCGAAATGCCCTCGCTCTACCCTGTAATTTCCCGTTCTTCTCTGCGTCATTAACTGCTTCAGCTAGCTCTTCTCTCAGACAGCAGCTGATTGTGTAGTCCAGCTGTAGGCACATAGTTCTTATCCTTGCTCTGTACCTGACCAAATGAAAGAGGGCTTTGTCGCCTGTTGCGCTTAATTGCCCACATTTATCATCTCTTGCTTGATGACGTGTTCCTAGAGGCCTATTTATTTCTTTGACCTGATCCCTTGTGCTTATTTCGGTGAGGGAGAACAGGAGTCTCTGTTGGCATGACCTAGTGAACAGTGAAGATGTGTTACAGGACTCCTAGGTTTGACATCTCTCGGCTAGGATAAGATGAGATATTGACACCTTATGAGTGTCCCTTAACAAGATAAAAAAATTTACTTGAAGCAAACTTGCCCTTGTTTGAAAAATATATAATATAATATATTTTTACTTTTTACTTTTACTTTACTTTTAGTCATTTAGCAGACGCTTTTATCCAAAGCGACTTACAAATGAGGACAACAGAAACAATCAATTGTAGTATTAAAACAACTAAAACTGATCCAAAACTAAAAGCTAAAACTTTATAAATAGTATATATACACGCACATTTAAAAATAAATTAAATAAAAATGAGAAATGCATATGACAAAATTTCTAAACTTAACATTTAAATGAAAACAAAATAAAGCTACAAACAATTCAAAATATTAAGAGAACAAAAGGTATAAGAGTGTAATAATGATTCTAACATAAAACTAAGCCAAACACCAAAACCAGCTACGTGTATGTACACACACTCGCAGACATATATGCACACACACACACATATCCATAAATTCAATATTATTTCATTTCCATGTAGTTTGTTGAAGTACTAAAATAACTCGAATTAAATAAAACTAAAACTTAATAAATAACTTATACAGACATAATAGAAAAAAAAACTAATAAAATGACAAACATAACTACAACTGTAACTAAAATTAAAATAGATAACATATACAAATCAAACTACATTAGTTTAACAGTAATTCAAAAAAAAAATAACTGTGCCAAACATACAAGTAAGAAATGGTTATAAAAACTGAAAGAGAAGTGAAACAAGTAATAGGAAAGAGAATAAATGAAAAGCGGTACTTATCCCTTGCCGGTGTACCTGTCCGGTGGAGTCGCACGGTCTTTATATAGAGTCGATGGTCTTTACATACTTCGGTCTTCACATGACGAGGTCTGCCGGTATAATAACCTTTTTTATACCCGTCTAACAAATCACTAATTGAATTCAGCTGGACGCACTTTCCTGTTAATCACAATAAATGGCCACGCAAGCGCAGACACTATCAAGGTACGCCATACAGGACGAGACCAAATGCGATTTCAGCATCTGACAATTTTGGTGTCTATATCAAATTAAATTGACAAAAATGATTTTATATACATAGAAACATAAATGTTTACTTTACAAAAGTGTCTATTTTAATGTTTCAAATAACTTTTGTAAAAAAAAAAAAAAAAAAATCGCTGTTGTCTCGTGATGCTAACGTCTGTCTCATGGTCCCATCTCTCCATCCGGATCTTCACATTCATATTTATTTTTGGGTTTTTAATTAATGCTTGTATCCCAGATGACAGGCAGGCATGCTTTTATGCTGATTTTATGTATTTATGGCAGGAAATTTAATTCACATGATCTATGTTTGTTTAAAGAGCACATCTTTTATGATAATCATTGCATTGCAGTGTCATTTGTTTATTTGAATGACTGCTGTTAGGAGGGGTTTGTAATGAGTTGTGGCAGGAGCTAGCATGCAGTGTGATGAAATACTAATGTAAATTTCATTATGTTGATTCTATAAACTGATCATTATTAACTCTCTATTTTCTGTTTTTCTGATGTGTTAGTCTTGCTCCAGTGTAAATTGCTGGACTCTAACGTGTAACGTTGGCCTGCTGGAGCGAGGGACTAGTGCCATACTGCATGTTCGCTCGCGAATCTGGGCAGAAACATTCATGGAGGTGAGTGGAAAACCTTGATGCCAAAGCTGTCTTCTCTAGATTATTACTAATACTGCTATAAAAGCAAAGCGTGGCATGTACAAGCTTTCATCTAGCCAAATTTCAGACTCCAAAGTCTTAAAAAACAAAAAAAAGCCTGCTGACCTGTCTGTTCCAAGATTACACTGATTAAATATCTAAGTTTTTAATGTAAAGTCTGGCTGTGTGTGGTGTGGTGGTCACTAATAAGTGAACTAACAGAGTTTGTGAGTGTCTGTTCATGTATGTTAAAGCAAGTCAGATGATATCTCCAAACAGGAGCTCTTTTGAAAGACGCCTTACATGCTCTCTGCAGTTCTAGCCAATACAAAGCTTATAAGTGAGTGCATTGAAAATACATTAGGAGAAATCCTGAGAGCTCAGCGGATTGGAATGTCAGAGGGGTTTTGTAAGAAGCAAAGCCAGACTGAAACAATGGGATTCAGTGAAACAATACTGCCCTCATCTGGAGGCATATGGGATTGTTAAATAGAAAGCTCAATTCTGTTCAGAACCACCAGTCACATTCAAATTAATTCACATAATGTTAGATTTTTAATTTTCCTACTTTCTCTTATTGATGTTCTAAATGTGTTTTTATGCTTTATTGCAGAATCCTTATAAAAACTTAATTCTGGAGTGCCTTGCTAGTTACAAAGTGGAAAAGATGCCATATGCCATTTTGCCCAAAGTGACTCCTAGTGGTGCTAAAAAGGTAAATTTACTCATCTAATCTAATTCATGTTCATCGATAGACATAATATATTTGGTTCATATTAATTAAATAATCCACTGATCTGTCTGTTACCTGTAGGTGGTCACTCCTGTGGTCTGGAATAAGCCAGACAGTACGTATGCTGTTCCTCTGTGGATCATCATTCTGGCTATTCTGGCTGGTCTTCTACTGCTCGCGCTGCTGATCTACGTCCTCTACAAGGTCAGTGTCTGTCATTTTGATTTCTTGTTGGGCTTGATGATTTGACTAGCTAATCGTAAACAAATTATTTTTCTTTGTAGACAGTCAGGCATGCAACCAATAGTAAAGTAATTAAAAAAAACTTACAACTAATCATAAATGAATATGTACTTTTTGTAATGGGACTAACTTAGAATTAGAACTAAACCTTATCCTAGAAGTAGTTTGTTAATAATTGTAAACTAATTCTTATTTATTATTGCCAGGCTATGTGACCTTTTGAGTATTATAAACTATAATACTCACTTTAAGTATAATATAAGTATAAGTATAATACTTATGCTTCTTAAACAAATGAATCGTAATGAAATTATTATTCTTTGTGGTCCGGCAAGCTACTAACTAATTGTAAACTAAATATTACACTTCACATAAATTATGCTTACATATTATAAGTCATCATAACCTAAATCTTTTTCGAACCACGTTAAATTATTGTAAAAAAATATTTCATAATGGGACTAAATTTTTAACTATTCATAAAATAAATTATATCCTTCATAGGTAGGCTAGCTTGTTACTAATTGTAAAATAATCCTTATCTATTGTAGCCAGACTAGTTATGCTTTGAAGTTGGGGTAGCTTTTAATTAATCATAAACTAATTCTTAACGTTTTAAGACAGACTACTTTGTAACTAATCATAAACAAACTAATTCTTATTCTTTGTAGTCTGACTACTAGTAACTGCTAGTAACTAATTGCCTTTGTCCTTTACATTCGGCAAAAACTTGTAACTAATCATAACTCGTCTTTTTTTTTTTTTTTTATTCAGACCATCTTGTATCTATTCATTAATAAATCAACATAATCCTTATCTATTGTAGTCAGACTAGTTATCTTTTGTTACAGTCAGGCTAGCTTATAACTAATCGTAAACCAATACTTATCCTTCTTAGACTACTTTGTAGCTAATTATAAACTTTTTTTGGTGTTGTTGTTGTGTGGTTAATTTACAACTGAGCATAAATTCTTATCAGTTGTAGTTGGACTAGTTTGTAAGTAAATGTGAACAACTTCTTATCCTTCTTTGTTCAGCTAAGTAGTAACTAGTTGTAAATAACTCCTTTTCTTCACCATAATTTTATCTCCTTCTCTTCTTGATTCCTGTAGCTCGGCTTCTTCAAGAGAACTCCATATGGCACGGCCATGGAAAAAGCCCAGCTCAAACCTCAGGCTGCATCCGAGGCCTAAACTACACAAGAGAGCATTCAGAAAACACGTCCCAGAGAATGTTCTTAACCAGAGGCCATCCAAAGAGAGCTTACTTGCTGTTTAAAAAAAAAGACAAAGACTAGACTGCAGTAAAGGAATATGGAGTAAAGATCACTGGATCTTCACTGTACTGCACTAGATCATGAGACCCTGAGGACTTAAAGCCAAATGAATGTTGACATTGTTTATTTTATATTATTTTTTTTCCTTGATGTGGGTTTCCATTTTTAACCACCACTTATAGCCTACCACTCACAAACAGATCTTAACCAAAACTCAGGATCACTTGCCTCACCTGGCAACCTGCTAAAGGAGAAAATGAGACAAAATCTACGGACACAATCTGCACTAATAATAAGAGTAACTTAACAATTTCATTTAGTTTTTTGGTCTTAGTCCGCAACTGTTCATGTGTTTCAGATAGCTAAACAGCATCTACAGTGTAGCATTTTACATTTTTAATGTTAAACCAAAAAAAAAAAAACTTCTATGCAGTATTTCACAACCAACCAAAGATATTGATACAAGTTTTGCTCATTTATTGTTTTGAAAGTGAGAATGAGGTCGTTTGATACCTCACCATGGACCCTCATCTCCAGTTTCCTGCTGTCTTTTTTCTTTTTATGAAGATGTTTTAAATGTTTTTTGTTTTGTGATTTCTGTTGGAATGGGTTTTCACTTCAAATTAGATGTTTTCAGCTTGGTCTCCTCTGTATCTTCTGAAGAAAGCAAGCCAGGTTGGTTTCGCTCTCAGGTGATGCCGCGGAAAGGATCGAGTGACTCATTTCCGTGGAAAACATTGTCAGGATCCTTCGTGGAAGGCGACCGTTCTTCCCTACTGAATGTCAGCCGTTTCCGTCCTGTTATCATAGTAGTAACAAGCGACAACGTTGCCTCAAAGTCATCTGGGACTCAACTGGATCCGTGCCGAGCCTGTGAAACCTCGCCGATGCCTTGAAGCAGAGCTGTGCTTTGCCGTTATGCTAACAGACTCTTGGGCCAAAGAGCGGAAGGGTCGTCCCTCCAAACTTCTGTGGGTGAACGGAGAATCACTGTGGACTTGGAAGGAGATTTGAAAGCAAACCTCTTCCAAGGCAGCAGGCCTCATCCAGGGACTGAATGTTGAAAAACACCTGTATACCTTTTGTTTTGTCTATTTCGTATGCGTGTCTTTGTGATCATCTGCTTGTGTGCATTTGGATGTGAGTTTTTTTTTTTTGGTTTTATGGAGCGCCAGTCAGTGTAGAAATGCCTCCATACATCGTGGTGCTGAAGCGGCCGAATCAGACAGGAAGTAACTACAATCACCCATCGTGAAACTCCTGTTTTAGCGAGCCACCTAGAAAGGGAAAGCAGCTGGAACTGTGGGATGTGTAGGAAATCTGTATGGAAGTGCAATATTGTTGTATTTTTTTTTTTTTTTCAACGTGTTTTGTCATGTGCATATTAATACTATATTTTAGTGAAGTTCTCAGAAATAAGGTGTATTTGAAGACAACACCCAGTTTGAGGGTTGAAATTAGCCCAGATGTTCAGATAATATAAAAGACAGTGTAATGCTGTAGTCTAAAAAATACAGAAACGTGACTCAACTGCCAAAAAGGTCTAGATTTTTAATGACATAAAGTGTGATTGTACCATAAAAGTTCAGATTTTAATCACCAATAGTCATTTCAAATCGAAACATCATGTCATTTAAGACATATTTTGTCTGTGAGGGTTTTACTAACCAAACCGGGTTGTTTGAATTGACAAAACCAAATAACTGACACATAGACTCCACTTGAATCCTTAGTAATGTTTTAAATCTCTTTTGTACATTATCAAAAATTATTTATTCCTCCAAAAGTTAGATTTTAGTTTTGAGTTTTGTATTTTAAGCAGGAGGAAACACTGGGTATGTCTTCATTTTTTTTTTTTTTTTTTTTTTTTTTAAATTTTTAAAAACTGCCCCAAATCCCCGTTTGTGTTTTTGTTTCAAGTTGTAAATATGTTTGGTGAGGAGATTATTTTAAATTTTCAGCTGATACTGATTTGACGTATTTCATCGCCCCATATTGGGGAGAATCAGAGGGATGTTCAAGTAATTATTTGTATTTACAGTTTGCATTTTAAAATAAATCAGTTTTTTTTTTTTTTTTTTACAACTTCTGGTTGAACTGTTTTTCCTTTTTAGATAATTTAGCATGCTTATGAAAAATGATTGAGGAAAACAATGGAATAAGAGATACTAAGTAGATAAATAATTTCAAACAAACTTAAAAAGAACTACAAATGTTCAATAATTTATTTATATAAAAATAAACACACTTCATTAAGAAAAAATGCATAAGATATATACTTTTATATATAAATTCTACAAAACTGTGCTCTCTTCATAGTACTGGTTTAGCTTAGTGGTATCCAGCTTTTATATACAGCAGCTAGTAATAATCTGTACAATCTGTTCTTCTCCAGTGCTTGCTCACAACGCAATTTAAAGCTGAATATTCAAAACAGGCCACAATACTGTTAAATAAGGAATAAGTGCTGACAGACCATAGATTTATTGAAAATCACTGCATCTATGTGCATTCATTTTCAATAATTCAATGGTCCAGACTCAACTGTCAGTCAAAATGTCTATATAATGTTTATTTACGGAGACATTGTTCAGGTTTTTGTCTCTAAAACGACTTCTTTACACAACATCATGCTTCTAAAAGCAGCCCAAGCCAGCGTTGCTAGTTCAGAAACAACGTGGCGAAGAGATACAGAACTGTAATCAGAATCAACATTGCCATGGTGTACATTTTTTTTTTTTTATAAATAACAGTTAATGCCAGCAGCATTAAAGTGAAATTCTTTGCTCATGGTGTAGTGTGTCAGATACGGCACATATTAGTCACAGCAGTCTGATCAGAACACTTCTGATAAGGCATCAAAAGGAAATTGTCACTTGTCAGCGTTTTCCCAGCCAATGCTCGGCTTTGCACAGTCCACGCAGCACTGACTGACGACGTTTGTGAGAATTTACACCAATTAACCACACGTAGGGTGATCATGGATTCCATCAGTCACTTTTGTTCTCCAATATGGAGCAGGACGGGCTAAAGAAAGGCAGTCTTGCGGCGTCTCAGCGCTCTATGGCTCTGGAGAGCTGAGTTAGTTTCTTCTGATTGTCGATCACTTTGAGGTTCTTGATGTACTGTCTTATGTTGACTGCATTGCGCAGGGTCAGGGACTGGTCTGAATCTGCAAGATATGAGAGAGAAATCAATACTGAACTGCAACGACAGACTCCTGTTGATTTATTCCACTTTGTTTTTGCATTATATATCATATTGAGGAAAAAGAAAGAACAACATACATGTTGATAGTCGGATAGCTTGGGCATCCAAGAACATTCTCTCTGTCAAGCCTTTCTGTGGAGATGAAGGCACTGCAGAAGCACAGAAGAGGACAGAATATTGCTGAATTCAATTAGTTTAAACTGAATGAACAACATGAAAATGAAATTCTAGAGTTTTAAACACTATAATCCACACCACTAAGGGGAGCCGTACCGTAAGGCTGACTTCGACACTCTCGAACTGTCTTCACTGTTCTGGCAATCATGCGCTAAAAATAAGGTAAAAAGCACATATTGAATATTTTTTCTATGGTATAGAGTTTCAATTTAATGCAACATTTAAACTGAAAGCAATACTCGCACCATTTTCTCAAAGTTGACCAGTTTATCAGTGTAGTTCTTGTTTCCCTCATGGATAAATGTCATATCTACACAGGCAGGCAAATGAGTAAGTACTAGATTAAGTTGATTAAACTTATATCCACCTAATAGTCATGTCATAAATGGTAAATAATGTCAACTGGATCAGTAGTAAACTGCACCTTTAAGCAGTAGAGGCATGAAGGGAATGTATGGAGGGCTGAGTTTGGCTACAGTCAGTCTGTAGGCCCTGTGGTTACGGGATGGATCCTACAACACAGAGAAGATTACTTTTCATATAGTACCTAGACATGAGAAATCCTTGTAAAGAGTGTGCAAATATTTGCTCTTACCATCAGTCTTTCATATGCACAGTAGATCCTCTTGGTTTTGTTTGGAAGTCTCTATCAAGTCAAGTCAAATTTATTTATTTACACATTGTTTTGAAGCAGCTTTACAGAAAATCATGATGTTAAATGAAGAGTAAACCCAAAAATTTGTATTAATTTAGATTATGGACTGGTATTTTGGTGGATTAAAATTAAAACACCTTAATGATTTATTTATTTATTTATTTTTTTTCAAAGATGCAGCATTTCACAAGACTTTTAATTGATGGACTGAAGTTGTGTGGATTATAGTGATGTTTTTATCAGCTTTTTGGACTCTCTTTCTGACGGCACCCATTCACTGAGCAAGTGATATAATGCTAAATTTCACAAATTTCAGTCTGATCTGATGAAGATACAAACTCATCTACATTGTGACGGCCTTTGGGTGAGTACATTTAAAGCAAATTTTCATTTTTGTGTTAACTATAATGTTTATAATATCTTCTTGCCTTATAGTCACATTTAGCAGATTAGAGCTGGCTGATAATGTAGTTTACATTTTGCGATGATACAAGCAATCAAGCAGATGAGATCTGTTATATAGTATATATATATATATATATATATATATATGGATAAAGTTGGACATACTTATATAGGCAGCTTTATATAAAGAGCTGGGCAATAATATAGTTATATTTTGCGACAAAGTTAATGTAAGGTCATTTGATGTGTTACAGGTCTTGAAAGAAGTTTATGGTATTTTACACAGAAAGAAAACAACAAAAATCTTATTTAGACTAGTCTAAGAATACTTAGTTGTTCTTACCTCCCATGTTTTATTGAGCCTCTGTACAGCGCTGTTACTGAGCCCGAACATCACTGCGAAAAACGAGTTCAGGTTCTTCTGCTCTTTTAAACTGAAATAGATCAAATTGGATGCCCATGAGCTTGTACTCCATAAAGTAAACAAGTCAAATGTATTAATTTCATTCATTTAGTAAATTATTGGTGTTTTTTTTATATTACTGATAACAGCATGCACAGTGGTACATTTTTGCTCCCCCTAGTGGTCACAAATGGACACAAACTAAAAAAATGGACATTATTTTACATGATTTAAGTTTTTTTTTTTTAATTCAAACAATGAATTCAGAATTTTACAATGCAGGTTGGGTCATTTTCTGTGTTAACACAACAAATTATTGTTAAAAACTGATTATACTGTGCTGCAATAAGGGACAAAAAAAATAATAATAATAATAATCCAGTCACATAATTTATGCTGTTGAAAAAAAAAGGATTTTTGGAGTTGTAAATAAAACCAGATTATTAGAGTATGTTTTACAAGAAAAAAAATTCTATTTCAAAAGTTTAATTTTAATTCAATATGTTACTTTACATTTCTTTGTAATTGTAAAATTAAAAAATAGATTTCAAAGTGCACATTGTTTCTATGATAATATTTTTTTTTTCAGCATATATTTGTAACATTTATTGGGATAGTTTGTGCACATTCTCCTACGTAAGTGTCTACATAGCTGTAAAGTTGCAAAACAGAGTTTGCATAAAGTTTGTTTAAAGATTATGTGATTTAGTCTTAGTGGGTCGGGTGGTTTAGCGAGTCATGTTGATGTGAAGGTGAACTTAAACGAAAGTGTGACGTAAAGGAAGACTAGTGTAAAAGCATTAATGATTAAACCACTGAAAGATGTGGAATATCCTCCACTATAAAGCATGTATGTTGTATCGTATGGCAGCTAATGGCCTTGAGTCTTGTGAACTGATATTGTACTCACACAACAGCCATCTTGATGAACTTCTTGAGTAGTATGGCTCTCTTGACCAGGTCCTCACAGAGACACAGCTCCGTCACCACCCAGTACTGAACCTCGTTGAATCGACGCACAAACCGCTCAAGGTTAGCCGTCGTGGCTCCAGGGAACTTTTCCCGTCCGAAAATGTAGTAGACCAACTCCACCTGTAGCACAGCAAACTAACTTTAAGTTATGTCTACAATGTTTTCAGTAAAAATGTTTCTTGGGCAGCAAATCAGCATATTAGAATGATTTCTGAAGGATCATGTGACTGTGAAAATTCAGCTTTGCCATCATGAGAAGTAATTATATTTTAAGTTACATTAAAATAAACAGCAGTTATTTGAAATTGTAATAATATTTGACAAGATTACTCTCTTACTGTATTTTGATCAAATAAATGCAGTCTTGGTGAGCATAAGATACTTTTAAAAACAATGAAAAATCTAAATTATTGAGTAAACTTTTGTACAGTAATGATATCCCATTTTGTCCCATTCATAATTGGATTTTTTTAAGTAATCATTCATAAACTATTTATTCTTTAAATATATACTGTATTAGTATATCTCTTTAAGATTAGAGTTTCTTTTATCTGCTCTGTAGTTGTTTAAGGTGAACTTTGGAATTATTCGATTGCTCTGAATGTAGGAAAAATTGTCATTGAAATGACACACGTCCACTTCACTTCCTACTAGCATTCATCTGACATGCACTTATACAGGTATTTGTGAGCCAGCGTCAGATATTTCAAATATTTACCCAGCAGGTGTAAGGCAGGCGTGCAATTCAGACAGCTCGGCTGTAAAATATTTCACTGACTCATTCTCCCTGACATGTTTGATTCTCGAACAGATACGCTGCACACATGACTGATCACATCCTGTGACGTTTGTGTCCCTGAACGTGAGACGATTTCTATTTAAATGCCAAGTACACGCTGATATTTACAGGTTTAATATGCTGTGATGCTCTAATTGTGATTATTGATTGTGGTGATTAAGGGAATAGTTCAACCAAAAATTTAAATTTGCTGAAAATATACTAATCCTCAGGCCAACAAATATGTAGGTGAGTTTGTTTCCTCATTGAAACAAATTTGGAGAAATTTAACATTACATCCATCACTTGCACACTAATGGATTCTCTGCAGTGAATGGGTGCCGTCAAAATGAGACTCCAAATAGCTGATAAAAACATCGCAAAAATCCTCGCTCCAGCCCATCAATTAATGTCTTGTGAAGTGAAAAGGTATGTGCTTGTAAGAAACAAGTCCATCAAGGCGTTTAATTTTAAAACATTGTTTCTGGCTAAAAGTCCATAATTGATA